>JAYMTE010001308.1:0-13756 GCA_036897545.1 Pelargonium fulgidum
TAAAACGGATGGTCAACGGTTGAGAATTTATCAAACCATTTTAGGCGGGGTAGGTGACCCATCCGTGTACACCCCTAACCACAGATCAAACCAGAGGCATTAGAGTCCTCCCCTCTGGTTTACAAAGCGCGGACCAAAAGAAGTGAGTCAGATTCAATAATGACTGACCTTCACCCTTGCATAATGCTCCAACTTAATGCTTCTTTAATCGTGGGAGCCTCTGTATACAGCGGGTCAAGAGCACATGACCAACCCACTCGACCGCCCCCTATATAGCTGCCTTCATGGTCACGGGCAATCCATCCACCACCTGCCGTCCCTCGACGTCAAAGTTTGCTCCGTCAATATTCACTTTCACAATACCAACCTTTGGAAGGCGCCACGTTCGGTGGGTATCGGTTAACCTTCCTCCATTAACCGATTGCCTTCTTCGACCACTGTTACTCCGCACCTCCATCCATGCCGAGCGCATGGAATCAGTCATGGCAATTAAAGCCTGGGCATCCTTCCATGAATTCGACCATACCCCATCATTACGAAACTTCCAAAGCCCCCATCCAACAAACAGTGCTCGGATTAGAGTTTCTTTATCCTTTCGATCAATTAGACATTGCAACCAATTCTCCACCTCACCGGCCGCCTTACAGAAACCCTTTAATCCTATTGCCACCTATACTTATTTTGCAAACTCGCAATTTAACAAGACATGGACTGTATTTTTCGTCTCTGCTTTGCACCTTAAACACATTGGATCAACATCTACTCTTCGACTCAACAATTTAGTCATTACAGGCAACGTCCCCGAGAAGACTTACCAATAAAAATGCTTGATTTTATTTGGAACTGGAGACGTCCAAATCAGCTTCCATAATGGTCATCCCCCGCCATGTCGCTCGGTCTTGTGAGACTCCGATAAGCGCTACGGACTGTGAACCTGCCAGCTCTCTCCCTTGACCACACCCAGTTGTCCTCAACATGTCTGCTACTAGTCGGAATACGAACTATCTCATTCAATGTGTTTTGGTAAAAAAGAACCTGTAGCTTGGACACATCCTAACACAACGTCACCGGGTCTCTCAATTCATCCACTGTAGCCACCATCATCTCATATAGGGACATCTCAGGCCGCAGACGAGGGATAAAGTCCAGCACAGTCGGGATCCATGGATCGACACAAGCTCAAATCTTGCTTCCAGACCCAACCCGAACATAACTATTATTACGAACTAACTCCTGAGCTGATCAGATGCTACGCCAAATGAAGCTCGGGCACGATCCAATACCGATGTGAAACACCGATGTGTTTGGAAAATAATGGGTTTTGAAAACTTTGCTAAACAGCGAATTCACTTTAGTTTCTAAACACTATAATTGCTTGGCGAAGAGAGCTAAATTAAATTCATGCACTCGGCGAAAACCAATCCCACCCACCAACTTATTTTCGCATAACCCAGCCCAGCTTTTCCAATGGATGCCACAGCGACTACGGCCCCCCGACCTCTACCAATATTCATTCATGATCAGTTCTATTCTTGCAAAGGTTGTTAAGGGAAGTAGGTATACACTCATTGTATAGGTGGGAATGGATTGAGCCACTAACTTTAATAACACTTCCTTACCAGCTTTAGATAGTGCTTTGGAGGCCCAAGTATTAATTCGGTATTGAACTTTATCCACCAACTCGTCAAAAATTCGGACCCAACAGCCCCCCACACAAGCTGGCACACCTAGGTACCGATCAAACTGGGCAACCTAATTAACCTGGAGCTCCTGAATCACCTCCACTTGATCATTTGCTGGCGTTCCCAGACTAACCATAATAGAGGACTTGTGAAAGTTTACCTACTGCCCAAAGTTCGTCTCATAAAAATTCATAATTGTCTTAACTTTTGTCGCCTCCTCCTTACTCACCCAAAAGAAAATATAGGCGTCATCCGCAAAAAACAAATGGGAAATAGACGGGTAGCAACACGTATTCCATTGATCCGACCAGGTTGTTCGCTAACCCGAAATAAAGTCAACAAACCTTCTGTGACAATAATAAATAGGTATGACGATAGCGGGTCACCTTGCTGTATTCCGCTTTCCGGGGTAAATTCATCCAAGACACCTTTATCAAATTCTATTCAAAATCGAACTGTCGTGATATAGCTCATTAAAAAATTCGTCCACTTTCTGCTAAAATCCAATTTAAGGAGCATATGTCTAAGGAATTCCCACTCCACACTATCATACACCTTAGCCATGTCGAGTTTCAACGCCACCCAATCCGAATTGCTAGATGACCATTCCTTGATGGTATAAAAGATCTCATTTGTGATGCATATATTATCCGATATGAGCCGACTCGGGATAAAAGCGCTCTGTGACTCCAAAATAATCAACTCAAGAACCAGTTTCAAACGGTTAGCTAACACATTTGAGACAATCTTATAGAGCACATTGCATAAAACGATAGGACGAAGATCACTTATAGTATCCGGATTCGACTTTTTTGGTATTATCACCAAGTGTGTCTGATTGAGATCTTCTGGAATCAACCCGAGCTAATGATATCTTGAACTAGAGTAGTTATGTCACTACCGATTATGTGCTAATGATGTTGAAAAAAAGTCGGGTTTAGCCCATCAGGGCCTGACGCCTTATTAGACATCATGGATTCCACTGCATTCTTTACCTCCAAAGCATTAATCTCTCTCATCAGCTATGAGTTTTGTGAGATACGGGGTTCGATTAACTCCAAAGCTTCCAAGTTACCCATATGTCTAGACCAAAATTGGTTTGAGAAATGCAAAACCAGCATACTGCGTATATTATCTCCCTCTTCGACCTACTGACCTGACATCGATTCCAACTTCTCAATGGAGTTCACGCGTTTTCTTGCTGATGCCGCTCTATGGAAAAATTTCGTGTTTTGATCACCACTCTCTAGCCACAAGGCTTTCGAGCGCTTTTTCCAGTACCTATCATGCTTGTCAAGAGCTACCAGATAACGCTAACGAGCTTCCTCCAATAAAATCTGACTGACTGTATGTACACACACTCAATCTTTCTAACCGACTGCTCGCCTCCCTGACATCATGGAGATTGTATTCATTCTACCCCAACGATCCAACTCGGACCTACAATTTGTTAATTTTTCCCGCACCGACTCCCCTCGCCAACCTCTTTTCACTACTACTTCGCATTCCTTATCACAGAGCCAATGATTTTCAAATTTAAACCTTCTATGCAATTGCACATCAGCCAGGTGAATTCATATCGGGCTATGGTCTGAAGACGAGAACGGTAGGTGAGATACTTTCCAATTGACGAACCGTCGACGCCACAATTCAGTTCCGAGGGCTCGTTGATATATTTATTTTATTTCAATGTTAAAACATTGAGTTGAACAATTTGCAAATAAATTTAAGTTATTAATTAGCAAATCAAATTCAATTTAAAATAATGACACAATATCAATTTTTATGCACCATACAACTTTACGAACAAAATCAATTTGTATGCATCATACAGCTCTACGAACGAAAATAAAATTGTATATAGCATATATGTTTTATATGTCATCTTAAATCTAAAACAACTTTTTTCTTTCAAAATAATTCCTTTTACACATAAAAATTCAAACGAAATGCATATCATTGATGAAAACACATAATCATTAAGTTACAAAAAAAAATATAATACCAATTAAATTAACCTTGATTTTTAATGAACGAAATGTTATAATCTCATTTCTAATCAAGTTGACAATAGTTTCCATTGTAATTATTTACTACCTGTGCAACACAAGGGATTAAAAACTAGTATTTCATTGATGACTTGATCAAATCACAGTATACCACGTGTACAATATGTCTTATAAATCGGGAGCTCTGTGACAAAAATTCATGAGAGGGTGTTGATTTTATATAGTTAGATTATCTCATATATTTGTAGTTTCGTAGTTGAGTTTGATAGTCTAATTTTTTCATGTATTAGACGTGTGTGCGGACCGAGTTGTCAATTCTTTAACTTCGGATACAGTTTAATACGAAGTTCAAAAACAAGCAACAACAACAATCCTTGACTGTTGATTGACTCACCTCAGGTGTGGCTCTTGCTCACCGCGATTGGTCCACCCAACTTTCCCAATTTGCACTAATTCACGTAGATAATTCCAAAAAGACACATATACCCTCCTTTTTGTATACGCAGCGTATTCATTAGCCTACCAATCATTTCCAGCCACGTCAAGTCCCCAAAAAGAAAAAAGGCTAGTGTCACAGCCCTGTACTTGAACACTTGTGTCACACGAGGTTTCTCTGTCAGCCGTCACCTTGTGATTGGATGCATATTTTCACTGTCTCGTCGCCAACTTCGCAAAAGTTAGAGAACCAACACGTGTCGGTTAATCAGCAGCCAATCAGAGAATTTGTGTATGTCTTTCAGGCACAGGCGGGTGAGGGAGCAACCTCGTCATTGACTCATGGGATCCCGAAAAGAATGTTGCCCAACAATGGCTGGTCCGTAAATTTCAAAGGCTTTGAGGGGTGAAAATGTAATTCGAGTCATTGTAACATGTAGAGTTATAATTTTGTTTTTTATAATTATTTTATTTCTTTTACTTTCTCTCTCTTGGCGCACAGGAAAGAATAAAAAGGTAAGAGAGAGAAAGTGAGAGAAACCGAGAGAAAAAATCGAAGAAGTTTCACACTTACGCGTCAATGGCGGTTAGGGTTTTTTCCTAATTGAATCCCCGAACCCATCAATCTCATTCCGTAGGGTCTCTCTCTCTACATCTCTCTCACAGTCCTCGAAACCCTAATTCAACGCCCCTTCGAGACAAATTTGTTCGATTCTCAGCCTCTGTAGTATTAGTATCGAATTTGAATCCCGAAAAGAGGAGCTGCGATGGGCGCGCCGGAGAAATCGGCGACGAACAGCAATTCTATGCAGGTTAGCTTGTTTTGAAGTCTTGGCGCACTTTCTTTCTTGCCCTAGATTGAAGTTGGGGTCAGTTTCTTTGTAATTGGTTGTGGTCTTGAAGCACAAGTTCAGTCTGTGCTACAGAGGTAAAAGCATGTATGAACTGAACTGAGAGGTCGTGAAATTCGATTGGGTTAGGTGTTTGGTGGAATTTGTTGGTCGAAGTTAATTAATGGTCTTTAGTTAATTGTTATATAGTAAATAATACTGCACAGACTTTGATGTTCTTAATGAAGTATGGCCACAGTGATATTCTTGAGCGGGAACTGAAGCTGTTTACATTGTGTACTTTAGATGTGGAGATATGATTTTTATCACTCAAGTGACCACGATTTCTCTTTGTTGATTCATCTTGATTCTTCTCAATGATTCTTGCATGATATTCATCAATGGAACCCTACAATGTGTATAGAAGCTACAGTAGTGACCTATTCCTATTTTATAAACAATATGGAGGATATGTGTTATCATATTTTGAGTTAGATTATACAAGTGCTTAACTCCAGAATATTTTCAATTATCATGAGGAATTTGCAGCATGATTCAGTATGCTGTAAAATAAATAAAAGGTGCTCATGTTTTGGTCAATTTGATTTTGATTTAACAAATAAAAAAAAGTAATAACCATGCAAGTGTTTTTGAGTTAAAGATGAGTTGTTAATACTTGCCATTTGCCAAATGGTAGTTTATTCATTTTGTGTGATTTATCCCATATCCTGATACGAGGATTTGGGAACTTTTTTTAATTGTCATTTTGGTTTATTCTTGATTAATTCAATAATGTCCAATTAGCCAGACCTCAGCCATTATCCATATCTTACCGTGTTGGGGACTTGTGAGTTTTATACTTGTTGTTTTGCATGTTCCCAAGTCATTGGTTCGTACTAAGCTATCCTGGTAAGCTGACATGGATGCAGCTGTTTACTAGTAGTAATTGTTGACTTTTATTGCTATATAGTTATATTTACTTTATATTTGTCATATGGTAGTTTTTGTATGTTAATGCGCTTTTGATATCACGGACTTAGTATACAATTTAATTTTCTTCCTTTTCTTACTGTTACTTATTATGATTTCCTGATTTTTCTTCTTTATTTATCACTATGCGTTTTAAGATAACAGATGGCCTCAATGAAAATTAACTCATCTAATTTGTAATGACTTCTTGAATTCTTGTTTGGTTCCCTATTTCTCCGTTAATACATTCCCTGTGCACTTACACAACTACACATGAGCTTATCTCCACCTATACTAACGATTCTAATAGTCATTTTAGAAATGTGCAAATTTAATTATAGTAGAGTTTTGGTTCATAGAGTTATTGCTTTCGTTTTTGATATTTGCATCCTCTTGCGACACTGAAGTTAGTAATGTTATATTTACATTAGCTGGAGGTTTGTTTGTATTTGCTATCTGGAGAACTCTATAGATATAATTAGTATTAAATCTGTATAGTTACTTTGCATGGCAGCTGGATCAACTTCCATTTTGAAATTTAAGCACACTAAGCATTATTTCAGTGACTCTGTTAGTTATGCCTATTAATTGTGTTATATCTTAATTCAGCAACGACTTGTATTTAGGATTTCTAGTAATCGTGGACAATTTCTCTCAATCTTTTGTATTGCTTTTGTGGTTCCTGCATGCATTTATTGTTCTTATCTATTTTTTTTTCAATGTGGTCCCTGTTAGCATGCTATGAGCTTTCTACTCTGACTATGAAGACTTCCTATAGCTTATGTGTTGCATCACAAATATTTACTGTTGTGTGTTGCGCCTCTTAATGAACAATTAGATTTTTTTTTTTTGTTCTGACTATTATGTTGTAGTTCAAGTGCACTTCTTTTGAGTTAGCAATGCTGTTAGTGACAATTGCATTATTGACAAAGTGCTCCATCTAATTGTATATCAGCGTGTGAAAGTTTACCGTCTGAATGATGATGGGAAGTGGGATGATCAAGGAACTGGGCATGTTACTGTTGATTATGTAGAGGTCTGTTTATATCCTTTTCCTGAACTGGTGCTAAGAGTTTGGAGTAAATTCATGACATTGAAAGATGAGAATATTAATCTTTGAGAAGCAAATGTATTATTTTTATTATCTGACTAAAGGAAACTGTAAAATGCAGAGATCAGAAGAGCTGGCTTTGTTTGTTATTGATGAAGAAGATAATGAAACATTGCTTTTGCATCGTATTAGCTCGGATGACATTTATCGTAAGCAAGAAGGTATCATCTGTGTTTTTGCAATTGAACTTAATTTTTTGTCTTGTATCATGATTATATGTTGCACGGGTAAGGGCCTTTATCCATGCTGCATTCGTAATTCTTGAAAAATTTAGCCTTCATCTGGCATCGTGGTGGCAGAGATTCAAACAAAGGGCATAACTTCTTGAGGTGGAAGGCCCCAGTTCCTAGGTGATTGAGGGCTGTACTTAGTATTGTTTCTTCATGTTTAGTATAATGGCTATTGCTTCAAAAGGTTAATTTTTGCATTTAAGATTTGTGTTTATATCTTATATAGTTTTTATGTTATTTGATGTTTTATTTTATGGGATATTGAGTACGCTGGTATTATTCTTGTGTTTTCTTGTGTGATCATTTGAACTTTCTTACCTTTCTTGCTGCTTTACAATCTTATTCTTGTAAATCTCTTACTTGATTTTATATTCCTTCATATATTCTACCATATCTCCTACTGTTTCATCTCATATGATGAAACCCTAATCTATTTGGCATTTCAGCTTCTCTACATAATTTGTTATTTTTGTTTTCATTAGTGAAACATACTGTTTTGTTCACTAGTACATATGTTATCCTCAGTAGCTAAAATTATAGAATGCTATTGTCAATTGTTAATTAGAGTGAATTCATAAATCCTTGTTTCAGATACAATTATTTCATGGAGAGATCCAGAATATTCTACAGAATTAGCTCTCAGCTTTCAAGAGAGTACAGGATGCTCTTACATATGGTATTTTGTGGAATACTTTACATTTAATTTATTTTGAGTCTTTGTATTTAACTTTCATTTCCTTTATGGAAGATGTTGCCCTTTTGTATGATAGCTACATAATAATTACACATTCCTTTATTTCAGGGACCACATCTGTACTGTGCAAAGAAATATGCATTTTAGTTCTCTTAACAGTAAGTATTTGCAATTTCATTTGAAAAGTATCTAGTCTCTTATCTCTTTGTCATTTTGTCCTTGGACACTGAAGTGGCAATATGTATGAATATCGACTGCCCAATATCTGAGGTTTTTGTTGCAAGTTTAGTGTGGGTTGTCCAGTTTGATTGCTATGTGGCGAATTATCTCGGGCTCTGAATTTCTCCTTGTGAATCTTCTGGGCCGTTTACATAAGAATCCTACTCTTGTTTTTGTTTGGCTTAAATCGGTGCAAATAGAGATGTATAGGATTTGCATACCAGAAAAGAATTTTCACTTCAATAGTTACTATGAACTTCACTCTTAGTGAGAGTTTAAAAAGTTCAAGATTTATGTTCAGTAGAATGTCTAAAACCTGAAGTCCTTTTTAAACTGAGGTCAATGTTGGAAAGGTGATACGCTTTGTGGAAATCTTGCAAAACTTCAAAAAGTTAATCCTCTTGTGGTGTGGTATAGATGTGCAAGGGTCTTGAACTCTCAAATAAGCATGTGTGGTGGATTGGAGAGATTGCTGTTGTCTTGGTCCAAGTCAGCTTCAGCTTCTATCACTGCTTAGTAACTTAATATCAAAGTGGTTTCAGTGAGGGTTGAAGATAATTTGGGATAAGAAGTAGGGGGTATACAAATTAAGAGCACCATTAATTTACAAAATTAATTTCTGATTGCTCCATTACATTTGGTCTTTGTTTTGATAAATGTGGAACTTATGCAAATGTTTAAACTTTTTGGTTTTTGTTTTGATATTCATGTATATTAATAAAAATGATATTTGAAGGGCTTCTTGTTAACTCTTGCGCTGGTCATTCTTTTTTGTAGTTTTATAATTTGTTGTTCTAATCAAATTTATTATGTTAAGCACAAGTTATTGATCTTATCTTGACCCATATCTGCAGATGATACATTCCACAGCGTAAATAGCGAATTGAGAGAGTTGCCCGCTGTTGAGCTGTCAACACTTCCTCTAATACTTAAGGTTCTATTAATTGATTCCGTTCTTTCTTAACTTATTCCGCTGTTGGTTTTTGCATTTCTTTGGCCAAGGAGTGTGTGTGGTGTATGCCGTTTGATGATTAAATTGACTGTCAGATCTTTGTTTTCTTGTGCATAAAAACATTAAATTGGTTCTCATTCTCTGAGTTATCAACTGCTCTAGTTTTCTGCATCTTATTTTCCAACTGCTTGTAATTGTGTTATTTGGAGGTCGTAGTTTTTTCTTCTTCTCGTGATTCCATTTTCCTTTGCATGCATGAATAACTGTATGCATCTTATGCATATTATTTACTAATATAATTGATTATTATATTGCAGACTGTAGTTGAGAGTGGTATTGCTGATCAAATGCGATTAATTGAGCTCTTACTGAATGATGTAAGTTATGCACTTTGTATTTTTGTTTTAAGGATACAGTTAACTCATTTGTTACATGTATAACGCTTTACCTTAAGCAAGCATTGGTGTAATTTACTTACATGATGATATATATTTGGACTTATTTGATTTGATTAATATTTCTTGCTGTTTTCAGAACATTTTAGTGCCGTGTACTTAAAGAATGATTTTTTTTGTTGTTCACAATTGTGGATCTGAAACAATACCGAAGAATAAAAATATGGGTTACTGTGTAAATGGAAAAACGTACTACCATGATTTTGTTGTGGTTGATTGGAGAAGAACAGTCTAGTTTCTCTAAATTGGTAGCCCTATCTTTGGGCTTTTCTTGAGTCTGTGCCCTTATTTTTAAATTGTTGTCATAATATTTCATGTTCTGATTCCTGAAGCCTGATAAAATTTGTATTTTTTTTCCTGAAGTTAAGATATGTTGAGTAAAATCTTGATCTTGCTTATTTTGTTGACTTGCCGTAAATGGGTTGATAATCCTTAAAATCCACGTTCCATACTTCCGGAATGTTAAATTTAGAATTAGAAAGTGAAAACACCATCTCAAGATGTCTTCAATATCTTAATGCAGCAAGGTTTTTTCCGGAAGTTGATGGACCTATTCAGAATTTGTGAGGACTTGGAGAATATTGATGGTCTTCATATGATATATAAAATAGTGAAAGGGATCAGTAAGCAATCCTTTGTACTATTTCTTTTCCTAGATATTTGAGAGAACTTGGAAAATATTTCATGGGTACTATCTGATTTATTTAATTGATTACCTGCAGTCTTACTTAATAGCACCCAGATCTTTGAGAGAATATTTAGCCAAGAATTGATCATGGATATCATCGGATCCCTGGAGTGTAAGTAACACTCTCTCCCCTTTAGAAACCTCCATTTTCAATTGTACGGGGCTTGGTTTATATGGTTAAGCAATCACAGCAGCTTATATATATTGTGTTATGTAATCCCCATTTGAACTGAGTTTTATCTTTTACTGACACACGACAATGACGACTTCTTGAATTTTCTATGTAGATGATCCTGATGGTTCCCGCGTCCAACATCGGACTTTCCTCAAAGAGCATGCTGTCTATAAGGAGGTAACATATTGTAGAATGGTTTTCAGTTTTCTTTCTAGGAAGAAAGTTATAGATGGAAAAGGCTGGATATTTATTTCACCTATGTTTGCCTTTTGTAGGCCATTCCAATTAAAGATCCACTAGTTCTATCAAAGATTCACCAGACGTACAAAGTTGGTTATTTGAAGGTATGGAAGTATAATGCTGTACTTTATGATGTTTGCCTTTACTGTTCATTGGTGAAAATCTTACCTTCTATATCTGTTTTCTAGGATGTTGTTTTGCCTAGGGTATTGGATGAGGCCACAAATGCAAATCTCAATTCCATAATTCATGCAAACAATGCCATTGTAAGAATTTTGGAACTCAGTTGTTCAAGCATATTGAGTTCTAGGCTATCTAATTCTAATCATGCTTTTCCTCTATAGGTTATTTCTTTGTTGAAGGATGACAGCACTTTCATTCAAGAGTTGTTTGCTAAGTTGAGATCACCGGCCACTTCTGAAGAATCAAAGAAAAATCTGGTACTGGTTAAGATGCATATTATGTCCTGCCTATGATAATGATATTATGCTAATTGTAATATCTTAATATGTTAGGAATTTTGGGTAGACTGGTGTTAGTGGGCCGCTAAGGATGAAGTGGAATTGCCTTATGATTGAGTGTTTGAGTTTGAGTTATTGTATGAAGGCAAAATTTCTTTTAGTTGAATGAAATCAAGTATATGTGAAATATAACAAAAGTATTAATACATGAGAGAAATACATTCAAATGCTTAAGTAGAATCCTACTTGTTTGTATTATAATCTGCGTTATTGGCTTCCGACTTGAATTAGTCACATGTTGATCTTGATTGATATAAAGAATAGCCTGGTTGGTGTGGCTAATTTGTTTAATTTTCCTTGGTGCTGATTGATGATGTTACTCATATATCAAGCCATCATAGCTATCAAATCTCTGTATGATTTTAACACCTGGTAATCCATTAGTAGATCTTCTCTTCTGCCAACTTCTTAAATGTAGCCATTTGTTTTGTAGTTATGGCTCTTTTCTAGAATGACTTTTCTATGATAAGTGATTGCCTTGGGCTTTTTGACATCAGTTTTATCAATGTAAATCTTGATGAGAGGATCAAGCTAAATACGTAAAATGTCGAGTTAGTACTAGAAAAGTATTCCAAAGTAATATGATTGTCTTTGTATGGAAATTTTGGAGAGAATTCTTACATCAGAAAATAAAGTAGATGTAAGATGAAGCCTGGCATCTCTGTTATTGCAGAGATTTGTTTATGCAGTGTTGTCTGGGGTGCAAATTTTTGTTGTTAATGCCTCCTATTCTCAGATAGATTGATCCATACCTTTTTCCTCGGCGATTAGGTGAATTTTTTACATGAGTTTTGTAGTCTAAGCAAGAGCTTGCAGATGGTCCAACAGCTGCGGCTATTCAGGTACTAATGCATGTTACCCACATAGTTATGTACTTCTGTAAAATTTAACTCTTAGCTGTGTGCTCTGTTGCTTCTTGAATATTACCTGTTGAAAGTCAGTTTCAATTCGTTGTAGGTTTATTTATTTGTTTTTAATGTGATATGATCATTCTAAATTTCTTGTTATTGTAGGGATCTCATGAATGAAGGCATTTTTGACATTATCACTGAGGCTTTGCAAAGTCAGGACAAGAAGCTTGTATTAACTGGGTAACCATGTCTACCTTGGTATCTGTATTTAACTCATTCTAGGTTGTATTCCTTTCATTTTTCAACTCATAGTTTCATCCTAATGGTAAGTCACGTAATGAATGCAGGACAGATATACTCATTCTATTCTTGAATCAAGATCCAAATCTTCTGAGATCATATGTTGTTTGGCCGGAAGGGATTACCCTCTTGGGACTTCTGGTATGTAGTATGTTGTGATTTAAGCACTTATGTTTAGTTGCATAAAAATGTGCATACGCCTTTACATGCGTGCTAACTGAATCTCATACAATCCAGCAGGAATAGCCAATATTACTAACCAAGGCAAGAACGTTGCCGGTTCCCTTAATAAAAAGAACATAATTATGAGTTAAAGTTTTAATATCTCAAATTTCTTTGGTTATAGTAGTCAAATATACTTCTAAAGGTCACACATGCAGATGAAGTTATGTGATAAAAAGTCTCTAGGTGAGTGATAATATTTTCAAGTGCAAGGTATATTTCTATTATATTTGAGTTTGTAATTGTGACAGTTTTCCCATGAAGCATCCAATATGCCTACATAATTGGTACGGCATTACAAAAATTTCAAAAGGTAAAAAGTAAGAGAATGACAGAACATGACAAATTAAATAATATTAAATATGATTAAATTAAAATATAAGTTGTATATAGCTCACTCTCGGCCCATAATAAGATGGTTGAGATTATTTTCTCCTTATATAATTACTGATTTAATCAATAATTTTTCAAAGACTTCTCAGATTTTAGCAAAATTGAACAAATCTGAAGAAAAATGCCTATTTTTTGGGTTCACAATACATTTTATTTTTCTTATTGAGGTATCAAATTCAGTGTTTAAAAAAGCCCACTAAGGCGCGCTTGAGGCGCGAGGCGCACTTTGGAGCCTTACAATGGCTGAATCGAGGCGACTTAGGTTAGGCACACGAGGCGCAGCAGAGGCGCGCCTCACTAAATATATAACCTTATTTCAGTGTTTTTAAACCAAATCTGATTTCAAATTTCAAATTATAATGTATTTAAGCAGTCCATTTAATCAAATGACTTTTTAGATTTCAAAATGTTCATTTTACAATAGAAAAATTAATTTTTGTAGTGTAAATTGAAAATTTGAAAGCTGAAAAGTCATTTGTGGCTTCCTAAAATCATAATGTTTAGTGTTAATTCACCTATATAAAGGTGGCTAGCAAGTTAGTTGAAGAGATAGATGAAACCTCTCCAAAACAATACAAATCTGTTGATAATATTAGTGATGGAGATTGCAACTTAGATGATGCCGATGGTTTTCAGGCTTTTAGATTTATCTTCCTTATCTATATTATGAACATTTTATATTATCAATATATTTTGGTGAATTAATTGTTTAAGTTTTTAATTATTTAATAATTTTTAAAAGTGCACCTCACTTAAAAAAAGCCAGCGCCTCGGCTTTAA
>JAYMTE010001309.1:0-13752 GCA_036897545.1 Pelargonium fulgidum
TGGAACAACAAAATTTGCACAAAATTCCCTTTCTTTAAAAGCTTAATCTGTGTGTATAAAATCAGGAGATTAAAACTACATCGAATCCTAACATGTATACCAGCAGCCCCGACAAGAAACTTTCCAGATCTTGTCACTCTCTACACAGAGTTAAAGCAAAAGACCAGGATGCGAACACAGCATTAGATTGCCTGAAAAATTAAAACAGATAAATGGAATCATTTGTCAGTGATATATTATATAAACAACATAAAAATACAACTTTTCTAAATTTATTTGCCATGATCTTGAATGGATTGAACCAGATTCCGAATAAAAACAAATAACTGAAACCAATGCACTTTCATAAATTGCAGTGTCATATTATATCCATACCTTATGAAACAACAGTAACATACGACTAAATAATATCATGCAACACAAAATATAAACATATACAAATTGCCGATTAAGCATACAGTAGCATGCAGGTATGTACATAAAACAGACTAATCCCAAGTCAAGACACCTGCTCTCTTTGGCAGTTCATATAATAATTGTAAGACCTAAAGTTCAAATTTCACATTAGTTTCTCAGTAAACTTCTCCTATTTCAAAAAAGAGAAAAACTTTCCACTCAAAAAATTATATGTTTAGCTGCAGTAAACTATATATTGCAATTAATTTCAATATAGTCACCATATCAGCTTACAAACTGAAGCAAACTAAATCAACCTTTTTGGACCAAATTGCAGAGCAAAAATCCATTTTTCTGGCACCAAAGTGAACAGAGTTGAAATTGGAGCAACAATCAGATTAAACCACACGAAATTGATAAGAACAAGCAACTCATTTCCAATTCAATCCAATTTCAGCTATAATCCGCCACAGAACGAGCCAGAAAACACGGATTGAATTGCAGCAACCGGTAATGAAAACGAAGAAATTGAACATTGCATAGAAGTTTCGCGTACCTTGGTTCGAAGAAGACAAGGACGAAATGCGGAGAGAAAGACGGAAATGCGGAGCAGAGCTAGGGTTTATAAGAGATTCGCTTTCTCCTCTTTGGTCTCTGTATTGCTCTGTCTGTCTGGGTAACGATTGTCTTTCCGCACGTGCTTCCCTATCGTAACGAAGCTCCGTCGCACGTGCTGGTAGTTAGGGTTCGGGTGGACGGTTCAACGAATCGAGCCGGTGGTTTTGGATTGGGTTTGGGCTGTGGTTATTTGACCCGGCACTAAAACCCATGACCAGAAATGAATAAAAGAGAACAAGTGATTGCTTACTCTCCCATGAAAGAAAAATGTATTCATAGGTGTCTATTAGTTCTTGGTTTTTATGGGAATATATTCATAATTCATTATTGAAGTTTAATATGGTATCATATCTGGTTTCAATTTAAACTTGCGTCCGTTTATATTGACTCTTCTTGTGATCTTCAGTCAGCTTGTAGGTGGAAATGCATGCATGCATGCAACAATCTATATGTGGAAAAAAAAACTCTCATACTAGAGTAAGGCGGTGCCAATTTTAAAAAAATTATGATTGTGCATGTGTTGAGCTCACTGATAAAAGAAAATTGAAAGCTTTTCTGAGACTGGTCGAAGGCTTAAATTAAAAAAGGACGAAGGACAATGGAGGGAGATGAGAAGAGGGCAACAAAGCAGTGGGTAAAGCTAGAGGTTGTGGTGGTTAAGATTAATTGCGGTGCAGCTTATTTTCCGCTTCAAGGGCGGTCGTCGGGCATTGGGTGGTTGGGTCGTGATGCAAACTGGGTGTGTGTGGGAGGTGTTTGGAGGGTCTAGATCCTCCACAAGCTGAAGCTAGGGAAGTGTGTGATGCTTTCGAATGGGCTCGGCTAAAGAGACGACGGAGAGTGGTGATAGAGGCAGACTCTCGTTCTATTATTAGGACGTTGCAGTTGTAGAAGTAGGAATGACGAGTATCTTTATTAATGATTACTTAGTACTAGTAAACGATTTCGATAATGTTGACTTTCCTTTTGCGTATCTCTCTGGAAACTCAGTGGCTAATGAGCTTGCTTGGCTCCCCAGTTTAGTGTCAGGGGATGAATTATTTGGTGCAGGAGGAATCCCGGTTTGTATTACGGTTTACTTGCTTTGGATTAGTGAATTAATTTATATTTCCATTCAAAAAAATTTGCAGCTTGTGAACTCCTTCAACTTTACAAAACATATAACTTATAAAAAAGAGTTATTTTAGTTCTCATAAGGTTGTTTGACGAACTTATAAACTGAAACAAACATCTTCTTACACTAACTCTCCAATTATGACCACTAAAACAAGAACAATACAATATATATATGGAGTAAGTGAGTAACCATGCATAATTGATCGACTAACAAAGCGAATGCGCCAAAAAAATAAACAATTTTGTTAATCAACAAGATGATCTGATCGACCAACTTGACAATTCGATTAATTGATAACAGTAACTTGATATAAACAAGTTAACTTCTCCAACCACAATTACCAAACAAAATTACTTTTTAGTTCTTACAAGTTACACCTTACAACTACTTTTACATCCAAATATATTCAACACAACTCATTTGTTTAGTGAAGAAAACAAACAAGCCTTAATCTTTTTTTCCTTTCTAAGGCTCGTTGGTGACTAGGTGGTTTCCTTGGACTACTTGACAACCATCACTTTGCATGGTCCGCAACAATCCATCTCCGCGAAAGAGAAAGGGACAGCGAGCTCCACCACAATAAATTGTCATCATCTAATTCTTTACATTTCCACGTCTGCCAGACCCATAAAGCCGCCATTTTTACTTGGTCTCCTGCAAAATTGTAGAGTTCGGTTGAGGAAAAAGAAAATGTGGTTCTTTGGCAAGAAAAACCCATCTGGGTTCTCGCATTCTTCCACTGCTGAGGAAGTTACTCATGGAATTGATGGGTCTGGTCTCACTGCAATTGTTACAGGTCATAACACACACTTCTGGATTTAATTCAATTTTTTTTTACTGTTCTATGTGTTTGTTGGAGAATCTGAGATATGGGTTTTGTTGATACAGTGTTGTTTACTACTGGGTAGAGAGTAATTGACAAGTTATTGGATAGTTTTAGCTTCATATGGTGGTTGAAAGATTTAGTTTTTGGATTTTTAGTTGGTGAAATGGGTGTGAGCTTTGTGTACTGGACAATTCTCTTTATTGGTAGTTGGTAAAATTGATGTAAATGACCCTCCCAAAGCCTGAAATCATGTGAGCTTTGGGTATTGGAAGGCCTTTTTATAGGTAACTGGTAAAATAGATGTAAATGACCCTCCCAAACCCCGTTATGGAGCGAGTTTCTTGTATTGGACGGCTGTTTTTTTATAGGTAGCTGGTAAAATGGATATAAATGACCCTCCCAAACCCCAAAATGGAGTGAAATTCATGTACTGGTTGACCTTTTTATTGCTACTTGGTAAAATGGATGTAAATGACCCTCCTAAACCTCAAAATGGTGTGAGCTTCGTGTTTTGGACTGCCTTTCTTAAGAGCAGTTGGTCAGATGGATGTAAATGCCCCTCTCAAACCCCAAAATGGTGCGAGGTTTGTATTGGACCACTCCTTTTTGGGGTAGTTTGTGACATGGATATAGCTTTTATTACCAAAACACGTGTTGTGTTACTGCTAAGATTGTTGATTTGATGACGTGGGAGGGAACATAGGGAATAATGATGAAACTGGTTAGTTGACGTGGTTGTAGATAGTTATTGCATTTGATGGTTTGTTTTCAGTTCAGTACTAGTGGGTCATGAAGATCAATATTGAAAACATCATTTTATAGCAACTTGGAATTATTATTTTTTGGGTACTATTTTACCAACTCGGAGTAGCAGTAGCACATGGAACGTCAGTTGGGTCAAGATTTCTGGTAATGAAGTTAAGGAGAAGTTATTGTTTAAAGAGTCATGTTTAAACAGTCATAATTTATCGATGTTTGTTTTTGTCCTATTAGATGTCATATCATGTTCACGTTGAGCGAAAAGCTTATGTGTTTGTGAATGGCTCGAGTATACATATATTTTCAATTATTCCTAAAAGAGCAACTTTGCGTGGAATTTGTTTTCAGAAAACTAGTAAGGATTTGGTCTATAGGAATGTGTCCACTTCTTGATTTCACATGCACGTTCTGTTTATTCTTTGTTGTTGACTTGGTATGTTGTGGACGCTGATTTCAGGAGCGTCCAGTGGTATTGGCACTGAAACTGCTCGAGTTCTTGCACTGCGTGGTGTACGTGTAATCATGGGGGTCAGGAATATGGCTGCCGGTAAAGACGTGAAGGAGGCAATAGTTAAGGAAATACCTACGGCTAAAGTCGATGCCATGGAGCTGGATCTCAGTTCAATGGCATCAGTTAGGAAATTCGCATCAGACTTCAATTCTTCAGGTCTTCCATTAAATCTCCTAATGTAAGGAAAAGACGAGATTGCGAATGGTTGATGCTCTTCGATTACTTTCTTTACCTGTTACCGAATGTGCTATTGCGATGGATACTTCATTTTTAACTTTCTTAGCTTGCCTTCTTCAAATTATCTAATGGAATGTATTTTTGTATTTTTTTTATTTGAAGTAACAATGCAGGAGTTATGTTGACGCCTTTCATGCTTTCGAAAGACAACATTGAACTTCAATTTGCGACCAACCACATAGGTTTGTGACTTATGTTGCATATTTATGGAGAATATCTATTTTTTTAAAATTAATGAATGTTATCATAAAATAGTATAATCCAAATCGTGACTGCTTTCTTCTTTTCTTATATATTTCATCAGGTCATTTTCTTTTGACAAATCTTCTATTGGATACTATGAAGAAAACAGCACGCAAAAGTAGCAAAGAGGGAAGAATTGTAAACGTGTCATCAGAGGCTCACCGGTATCCATATAAAGAAGGAATTCGTTTTGATAAAATCAATGACGAGTCGGGGTAAAGTATCCAACCTTAATTTAAAACTGCATTATCTCCGTTTTTGAGACGATATTCTTCATTCACCAGCAATTCTTGGGTTTAGTTCACTCGAATTGAGGTTTCCGAATGGAATACATCGTATGGCATAATTATACTATGCTGAATTTTTCATTTCATTTGATGGAGTATAGTCTTGAATATGTGCAGGTACAGCAGTTTTGCCGCATATGGTCAATCAAAGCTTGCTAATGTTTTGCATGCTAATGAGCTTGCTAGGCGCCTAAAGGTACCTAACCTACTCGTTAAAAATTAGATATATGTATGAATGGTTGAGTGAATGTATAAAATGTTGATTTCTGAATACATATTTGTCAACTTCACGAGCATTTAAAATTATTTTTGTTTGTCGGTTTTCTTTTAAATAACGGCTATGTAATGCGCATATCAAATGTTTTGTGTGAGATAAAATGAAATGAGTGGTGAAAATAGAGAGTGGGCTATGTTAGCTGGGTCTGGTTTATACAATTTAATTGAAAAAAAAATGTCCCGTTGAGACTTTGGGGGATAATTTCTATATCAGCTGGAAGTACATCTCGGTATCATTGTGTGTGTGTGTGTGTATATATTACGTACTTGTATGTGTACGCATGTATGTTGTCCTTTTTCCGATTGATGAATGCTTTCTTGGTCAGGAAGATGGAGTGAACATAACTGCGAATTCACTTCATCCTGGAGCAATCAAGACTAATCTTTTTCGCCATAACAACATTGTAAATGGTAAAATTTTTTTTTTTTTTTTTTTTTCTATTAAACTTGTGTTGGGGCTAGCTTTTATGTTTTTCTAGGTATATAGTAGGGTTGAGTTAGTACCACTAGAGCTGGTAAATGGACCAACGGTCCGCGGACCATCACTGATCCAGCCCAATAATACAGGGGCGGGCCAGCAAAAATGGCCCGATACGTATGCTTCTTTCGTTTTGTATGCCTGGTTTTTAGCTAATTAGCTCTTTGTCTCGGGCAGGCCTTGTTGGTATTTTTGGTGGACTTGTGCTCAAGAATGTCCCACAGGTAAGCTATACATCTATTTTCTATTTATCATGTGCGTCATTGATAAGTTTTACAAGTCTCTCCATGTTATATACGGTAATAGTAATGCAATGCATAATCAAACACTTGTACGTAAATAGAACTCGAGTTTGGTTACAAACTTGGGCATTTTAGCATATTTTGCTTTGATAGATGCTTAAATAAGGTTAATCTTGCCTGCGTGATTCAAAACCCCGTTAATCATCTCTTTGCTATGCATATGTGCATGTAAAAGTATTTTCTATGCTATTATGATCAGTTGAGTCGGGAAGTTTTGGTACTCGTAAACGATGCATAACATTACACGATCTAAATTGTGTTCTGATATTAGGGAGCTGCAACTACATGCTACGTGGCATTGCATCCGCAAGTTAAAGGGTTGAGCGGCGAGTACTTTTCAGACAGCAACATCGCTCAAGCAAGCACGCTCGGGAGGGACAAGGATTTGGCAAAGAAACTCTGGGAATTCAGCCTGAGTTTGATCAAATGATGTGCACATGTATTAGCTTCCCGCTATTTGCAGTATATGGTACAGACAAGGATTTAGCAAAGACATTCTGGGAATTCAGCTTGAGTTTGATCAAATGATTGTGCATAGTATAGCTATTTGCAATATTATGTAAAGTACATTGGTAAACTAGCTATAAATAAACACTGTAACTTTATTGGATTGAATACACAAACTATCACATAGCAACAAACTATTTAAAGACTGTTTTGTATCGAAATGCTCTTTAAAGCTCCAATTCAACGGCCATGGGGAGCTTTACCTGAACGGCTACCATAAACATACGCAGGAGGAGGACCACCATTTTTAGGAGCTTCCGGTGAATAATTTACCGGAGCTTCCGCTGTATCATCTTCAGGAGCATAATTTTGAGTACTGGTTTGTAATATATGTCGCATACGAATTGGATCTGTCTCTTTCCTGCCGTTTATGATAATAATATTGGTAGCTCCGACTTGCTGCAACGACGAAGAAGATGAAGAGAGGAACAAAATCAAGAGGTAAAGATAGATTGTTGTTTCCATTTTGTTATGTGTGCTCTTCATTAACCATGGTGTTTCCATTTGTATACATGTATGAAGTTGAAGGAAATTGAGTCAGAAATGGTGGCTTGAAAATGACTTTACTATAAATGTCTATATTGACTTGATAGTGCCGTGTTGAAAAGTTGAACTCGTGTCTTTATACGTACCTAAGTACGTTTACATACATACATACATACATACATGCTTAGGAGGACATCAAGAAGCAAATTTTCTAGGGATCCGCTCCTGGGTCTTAAGGATCTGGCCCGGGTGAGTGATATCATCACCCGCGTCAAGGAGTGCATGGAGTATGTGGCGGACATGAAAGAGAAGATTCAGGGGGTGCACGCCCTAAGTCGGAGCTAGATTTTTCGGTTTGCGGGAGAGGAGTGGTTCTAGACTCTTACTTTATGCCCTCATTTAGGGGTACATTATTGCCATTTTTCTTCCTCAGTATATTGACATATGAGAGTACGAGTGGAGCGGGTACAACCTTTGGAGCCATGGGTGGCTTCTCGGCTTGACCACATGGTGATTTTTGACGTGGGTTTCATTGGAACCCTGCTTATGTTTTCATTTCAAAAAATAATATTATTAAGGTCGGGATAGCTTGATATGCTTATGTTGATCGAATGAGTAATCGTTTCATCAAGATTCCTAAACTAGGGAGTTTTCCTTATTGTACAACGGGTCCTTGCAAGTTGCAACCACTTTTTTTATGATAGTACTGTTGAGTTTGCCGAGTTAGGCGAATAGACTCATCTTGATTGAAAGGGTTAGTTTCAGACAAAATTTATTTTTTGTTTTCTTACAACTTTGCTTCATGTACTCTATATTCAATCACTTCTTGTGTTTTGAATAAAACATGTTTTGGAGGTCCAACATTAACATGACGTAATTACAAAATATATGAACTCAAACATACTAATTTCATATTATATTACGACACACGTGTAACTAATAAATTATTATCAGCTTAAAATTATATTTTTATTAAAAAAATGAGAATATATCCCATAAATGGACAGATAAAACCATTTTCTTTCCCCCCCCAAAAAAAAAAAAAAAAAGACGAACGCAACGGTTGAAATTCGAAAAATCTTGTTCGGAAGCTGACAATTGTTTAGAAGCAGCGCAGAGAGATATGTGGTTGTTTAAGAGAAAAGGGCCATCTGGGTTCTCTTCTTCTTCCACAGCTGAGGATGTTACTCAAGGAATTGATGGCTCTGCCCTAACCGCCATTGTTACAGGTCAACTTTTTTTATTAAATTATCTTGTAGCTCGTTTCAATCATGAGACAATTACTGGGTTTTATGTTGATCTTGCAGTTATTTGATGAATTGGGTGCTCGGAGATGATGAAATTTTGTTGGGTTTGGTAATAGATTTTGTTGTAAATGTTAATGACTTGATCACTGGACATTTTGAGTCTTAATTTGAATGATAAATGGGATTTTTTTTTTATGACAGCTTCTTCTTTCTTTTTTTTCATTGAATCTATTCAGAAACTGTACTTTTGTGTTCAATTGGGCAAGAATGAAAGAAGAAAAAAGGTTGAATTTTGATAAAATAAAAAAATAAAAAAAGAAGAAGAAGAAGAAGCATTAAGTCTAATAGCTGAAGGCATAGTTTAAATGAAGTTGGCAATTTGTGTAAACTTGTAGTGTTATAGGTCAAATATGTGTTGTATGGATCACCGCAAAACATGACACATTTAATAATCGTGTTGGCGTGTGCAGTGTTCTTGACAGCTAATTGTATCAAAACTATATTGGCAGAATAGAATTGTCTCAGACACACACTCTCCAATTCGAGATGAACCAGAGCCAACCTACTAGAGGCTATTTCATTCAATTAATTGACAGAACAATTTGTATATAAGCAAGCACAACACTTGTGCTGACTCATGCCAACTAACACAGTAACAGATTTCCAACTAACTTCTTACTCATTGGCAACGAAGAACCAAATGAAAAACCAACACTCAAAACGCCCTCCCTCACTTAACCTATACACACCACTTTAAGGCATTCACTATCTTCGCCGCTATGCACCGTTTCAATAACTTTGCTCTCTTAACCACCAAAATGATGACGTCCTCTCCTCCTTCCACCTTTGAATAATATGACCGTCCAGGTCTGACTTAGAAGCGCAACAAGTTATAGCTTTGCGCATGGCCCATCCACATGTTCACTTCTTTCGCCTTGTGCTGGAATTTTATTTTTATCGTTTCTAATTTTGGGTGGGGCCATGATTGGAACTTGTGACCATTAAGGTCTACAAGACTTTGATACTATGTTGGTTACCAACTCAACTATAAATTTTAGCAAATAGTTGAAGTCCTCATTTTAACTTCATACGCTAATAAGATAGAGGTTCCGGTTGGCTTGGGTTTTCATTCCTGAAACGCATGTTAAAGTTTAATTTGTGTAGCCAACCCTAACTTTTTTCGGGAAATGACTTGGTTGTTGTTGATTTTGCGCAAAACCTTACTGCGGGTGGTTTGAATGCAGGAGCATCGAGTGGTATTGGCACTGAAACTGCACGGGTCCTTGCTTTGCGTGGTGTCCGTGTGGTTATGGGAGTGAGGAATATGGTAGCTGGTAAGGAAGTCAAGGAAGCAATACTTAAAGAAAACCCGACTGCGAAAATTGATGCCAAGGAATTGGATCTAAGTTCAATGGCATCAGTAAGAAAGTTTGCTACAGAGTACAATTCCTCGGGTCTCCCACTGAACATCCTCATGTAAGATGATAGGAAAATGCTATGAATAAGCTGACATTCTTTCATATCTGCAATCTATGCTTTGTGAGCTCTCTAAAATAGTCGGTTAACGCAGATTGTCGTGACTTTTGAATGACGAAATATGTACTAAGACTGAAATATGCTAAGTGCAACTTTTTTTTATTCTTGCAAGTAACAATGCAGGAGTCATGGCAACACCATTCACGCTGTCCAAAGACAACATAGAGCTACAATTTGCGATAAACCATATAGGTATAAGTGTGTGACTAATTATCGTGTCTTGCAGTTATCGTAAGTCAGTAGTTTGCTGTCAATCTTGAATGAATCTTTTGTTGAAGAATGTTTAGAAAAATGAGTGGCTTTTATGGGTCTAAAATGGAAATAAAGTATGCTAATTCCCATTTCTTATATTTTGCAGGTCATTTTCTGTTAACGAATCTTTTGTTGGAAACCATGAAAAAGACAGCACATAAAAGTAAAAGTCAAGGAAGGATTGTGAATGTCTCATCACGTCGTCACCAACTCTCATATCCGGAAGGGATCCGTTTTGACAAAATCAACGATGAATCGGGGTAACGGGTAACCTGGTCCAGTATTGTAATGTATTCAACTTTGGAAATCTTTTGAATTTATATGCTTTATTTAGGTTCTGGTCCAGAAGTAGCTAACTAAAACAAATCTTTAGTTGGTAATGCTAAGCCTCCTACGGTTCACCGGGTCTCAATTCTCAAAAAATTGATGGAAAAGAAGAGATGTACTGTAATTGGCTTATATGTCATTTCCTTAAGCATTTTCCTAATTCTTTTAAAGATCCAAAGAGAAGCAATAGATAAGAATGTCAAGAATCACAAGTAAAATCACAATGCTTGTGGTTTATAGATTATAGTTTACCCTATTTTTCAATGTCAAGTGAGACATGCTGTGTGTTACTTTCCTAGGAATACCAGAAGTCGAAACTTTTAAGTATTAATTATTATTTTCAAATTGTTTATCAGTTACATCATCCTTGGTCTCATACCGGTTTTTTGGAACTTGATAATGCACAGGTACAACAGTCTATCTGCATATGGCCAATCAAAGCTCGCTAATGTTTTACATGCTAATGAACTTGCAAGACGCTTGAAGGTGAGTGAGAGTATGCTTTTCGGGGATCTTGAGTTGAGAATTACAGTGTACAGTCTTGTATATAATCTGCTCTTCATATTATCATTTTTCTGATATATAGAAGATGGAGCAACTTAACATTGATGTATGATGATATTTCCGCTAAAAGATAAAAGAAAATGAGAAAATTGGATCCAATTTTCCTATGCAATCTACTATGATATATGATGATTTTTCCTCTATAACAGGAAGATGGAGCAGACATAACTGCTAATTCAGTTCATCCAGGAGCAATTGCCACCAACCTTTTCCGCCATCACAGCCTTGTTAGTGGTAAATATTTCAATGTTTTCACAAATCAGAGTGACTTACACGAGTCTGATCTCATAGAATGGTACTTGATGCTATCATGGTGCACGACATTAGATTTTGACCAGCTTCTTGGAAAATATCCCTTACCACTGAGTAATACATATTGTTATTATTGTTTGGAATTCAAATGGCTAATTTATTATTTTTCTTCTATCCGTATTGTTATAGTATCTCACACTGAAAGAACGTGAATTTTGAGACCACTTGATATACTAGTTGGGTCCTCCACAGTACACCTAATAGCTTAAGCTTTTGGGTTGTTTAACGAATTTAACGTTAAACATGGTCCACGTGCAGGGCCCACTGTATTGTCCGTATTTTAGTGCTCCTTCTGTCCCAAAATGTTTAGAGTCATGCAAGAGAAACAAGACACTCATTTTGGTACGGAGAGTAATATATTACATCTCTGTACTCTGCATGCTGACAAGTCACATGCTTGAGATCATGTTAAATGAGAATTCCTTTGACACCCAAGTCAATCTCCCATAAATTCATTTACATTTTCACCAATAATTTCTGTGAGTGGATTTTTTTTTCTGGCATGCATGTCTTATTCAAGCTTCAACTGTTATATAATTTTGTTTCTTGTAGATAAGTAAGTGCTCGGACTCTCTGTCTGATGTTCTGGTCCTCTTTTGTTATGCAGGTTTCATCGGTGCTCTAGGAAAATATGTGATAAAAGATGTCCCGCAGGTAATTTTGTGAAAAAATGAAACATTAGAGGACTCTTTATTATACATTTCTTGGAAACCAGCAATTGTTTTCCTTGAAAGAAGAAGTAAGGACTTAGTTTTAAGATGTGTAGTTTTTGTGCAAATCAAAATTCCAATATTTTAGTTCTTTGAAGAAAATATCTTGCAGTTTCAATGGCGAGTGTATGATCATTACATGTTGTCAAAACAATCCATGGCATGACTCTGATTTGTATACTTTTGTGGCAATTTGTGTGTGTGTTGTGTTTTTACTTGTTACTTTTATAAATAGAAAAACTCCAAGGTGGAGGTTTTTTTTTTTTTTTTTTTTTTTCCAACAACCCGACAAGGAGAAAAAATTGGCCCGATGGGCTGAGCTAAGCAACAGGGGTAGCTCAACCCTTTTCCCAAAATCCCTCTTACCCTGTCCAATGGGATTCAGACCCACGAACTCTCATAGAGAAGTGCATGTCGTGTTGAACGGTTGAACACGAATGCGGCTCAACACGTTAATAGAATTAATTTACAATTATACTCTTAATTATGCATGTTGGGCATGCTGCTCGTCACAACACAACTAATTAATCATGTGTGCTTGTTTTGGAGGCCCACGACAAGATTACAAAATGTGTGTCCAATTGCATGCTCTAACTTTTGCTTATTTTTTGGTTTTGGTTTTAGGGGGCAGCAACTACATGTTATGTGGCATTGCATCCACAAGTTAAAGACATCAGTGGATGCTATTTTGTAGACAGTAATGTAGCTGAAGCAAGTTTACAGGCTAAGGATGCCGAATTGGCTCAAAAACTCTGGGATTTTAGTTCAGATTTTGTTAACAAGTGTAATGATACTTCATAAAGAGGGTAAAATTCTACTATTCCTCAATGTTGCACAGCAAATAATGTATAATGGTAAAAAATATGGAAGTCTTCAACTGCTTTGCTGAGCCTGGTTATGTTATGAGACACTGAAATGTAGAAGAAAAGTGAAGAATTGTTCAGCTATCTTTGCTTGTATTTTTTTGCCAGTATTGGCTCCATTAGTATCCATTTTGTTCCGAATCGGTATCATCACAATTAATTCATACAGGAGACATCATACACCATAACAAGATACAGAAATGCACAAGCTCAACAAATCTTTGGCTGCTTCATTAACAAAGTTTGAACTCATCATCATCATCATCTGTACAGCAGTTTCAGACCCCTAAAAAAATAGTTTAGAAGCTAACATTCTTATCTTACCAACATTTTCTTTCCTTTTTCCTCTATAAGATGATCTAAAAAGACTGTACAGTTCTCACTTACCACCAATCTTTCTGTGCTCAATGACTTGCAATACAATGGATCATCACAAGCCACCTCCCCGCCCTCGGATGACAATTTAGCACTCAACTTTGTACAAGTCAAGGCCGCGGTGCTATGTCATAAACCTACTACCTGCACAGCAAGTCTTATTCGCTAGGAAGCAGAGCCATGTTCATAGAGATGAATCAAGTAATGACTAAGCTCCTTGAAGCCACTATGAATTATCGTCCAGCTGCTTTGTAATTGTAACCCAGGTATCGAACCCTTTTTCGCATACTATCCGGGTTGGGTCCTTGCTATGCAAACAGCTTTCTCAGTAGTTAGTATGAAGAATGAACCAATCTTTGTGTAATCATAAAGTTAGGCTGCGACTAACTGAGAGCTTGCTCTGATTGGTGAGTCTGTCAAATGTGAAGTTAGATACCGTTGGTGCGGCTGGGTAAAGGAGAGCTGGGACTTAGATCGAGGGAAGGGTTGTTCATCTTAACATGATCCCGTAGGAGCTGCCGAG
>JAYMTE010001310.1:0-13751 GCA_036897545.1 Pelargonium fulgidum
TGGATTTTTACACTTTTGTAATCATGTTATGCCTTGAAAACATACACGCACGATTATTCAGTGGGGTTGTGGCACGCACGTTAAAAGGCATAATTGTAAATTAATCATAACAATATGTTGTATCGGGCTCACGTCTATCGTGTCGTGTCATCCTGACTCATTTATATGTTACTATTTTACATGTTTTATGTTGCTTCATAAACATGTTGCGTTCAATAGTCTAACACGATTACAGAACGTGTCGTTCTTAAATTGGATCGTGAAATACACCATCTTCGCTCAACACAAACATGACACACACTCAAAAAGAAAAAAAATGTATGTGGGTCCCACAAGATGGTTAGGTTCTTGACGAATGGAAGCAGAGCAGTCATGGACAGCAGTCAAGGCTTACAAGGCCGGCTTGTTTGGTAAATTATATGATGATTTTGCCATTTTGGTACTAAACTAAACTATTGTTGTCAATGATGTCATTGTCTTGTAGTGTGAAACTATTTTCCCACAAAATGGCTCATAAGTAGCTCCTTTCTCAAGCTTCTATGGATTATTTTATGGATTTAGCAATAAAATAGATACTATATACATACATGATCAATTGGCATGCTCACTCCACTTGGCATGCAACTAAGTGCAAAGGGTAGTTTTGTAATAATATAATGGACAAAGTCCAAGTTGATGATCATCATATCTTTGACTAAAAATATTGATTATTGGGTCAATGGGTATTTTTGTATTAGTGAGGGTGATTAAGATTTAGACCACAAATGATTAATTTGATTAATTTAATAAATTGATAGTTCATCTATTGACCAACCTAATTGTTTAGTTGTAAATTAGTATTAACTAGTACACATCAATCAAAATCAGTTTTTACTGTGTGGCAACGATCATTGGTCAAAATCAATTGCATATAATTGGTCTAAAGAGTAATGTTGTATGCAGAAGCGTTAGAGAAAACTGATTATCCGCTAATCAAATTTGTATTCGTACTGTAAAAAAAACTATTGATTAAACTTAAATGGTTCATTTTTCAGACCGACCTAACTCATCTCACAAGTCTAATGGATTTACAAAGTCCAACCCACCGGTAAACTGTTCGCCTGATCAACTAAAATTCTAAGAGACATCACTGTGTTCGCCCACTTGACTAAACTATTACGTTAAGTTAATTGACTCACCTCCATAAACATGCATAAAACTCTCCCGTGTACACGCCTAAGCGCATGTAAACTTACTTCACGGTATTGATTAACTTGGTCAGTCACGTATAAAATTATTTGCTAACAATTTCCAATAAATTTGAATACATTTATCTCTTCAGAAAAATGAGACAAATTTAAAAAATAGTATAAAAAATGAACTTTAAAGTAAATACAAACATTTATCAATGAACTTGCAAAATATTCATTTCCTTCCGAAACAGTATGCAAATTTTGTTTCAGTTTGGTTCTCAAACTATCGATATTGCTCCAATTTGACTCAAACTATGAATGTTTGTAACCACCAAGTCATCCAATGTTTTTACAAACCATGAATCAATCTTTTATTTATGGTCATAGATTGGCTCTCCAATACAATGATGACAATTTTTCAACTGATACCACACCTACCACACAATCTTCACTGAATCAATTGTTAACAACTCTATAAATGTATAAAAATCTCAAATAGAAACTACATGCAGAGAATGATAATTTTAACTCTATCAAATCCAAGTACCAAGGATTCACCAAACACTATATCATACTATATTCTCATGCATGACACTGTCAAATATTGTAATAAACATGCATATGTCTAGCCTCCAAATGCAAAATACCAACCAAAAACTGCCATATACACATACATATACATATATATATATATATATATATAGAGAGAGAGAGAGAGAGAGAGAGAGAGAGAGAGAGATAGAGACCATATCATTGCCTGCATATTAAACTACATACCATAATTAACAAACATAAAACGAAGGATTCGCCTACGCAGAGTCGAGAAACCAAAGTCCATCAGAGTTGCAAGGAAGAAAACAAAAGAAAAGATCCATAAGACAGAAAATCTGGTCAAAACCATAGGAAATGCTAACAAATATACATACATACATATATACATATATATACACACACACACTGTTCAAAAGACCAACAAGGTTCAATTGACAGAGAAATCAAAAGGGACCCATAACTCGTAACTTGCTACAACCAGTTTCTAAGCAACATTCTTGTGCGGATCCTGTCCCAGGTGTATCCTAGGCCTACTCTTGGAAAAATAAGGATACCTCACATAATATTGCACTGAACTTTGCACGAATTGCTAACAGCTACGTCAAACTTTCAATGAATTGCACTGATAATAACGGTGTCGAGTTTTTACTGAAGAGAAAAACGTCCCTACATAAAATATGCTTTCTAACAACACAAAACTACACTGAGCTTTGCACCAGTTACACAACTATATTAAACTTTAAAGCAGAACAACTACTTGCACTTGCTATTAGAAACATGTTATATTAGGTCATTTTTGTCTTTTCAATAAATAGTTAACATTGTTATTAACATTACAGTGCGTAGTTGGTTGTTCCACTTTTAAGTTCAACGTAGGTGTGTGCAACACGTGCAAAGTTCAGAATAGTTTTGTACAATTTATCCAAAATGCAATATGCATGCACACTATGTCCAAATTCTTCGTTAGTAAATCTATAATTCTCACAAAAGAAAAGAAATCAAATTCATAACAATGGAAGTCACAAAATGATTCTGTAACCATAATATATGATAGACACATCTTTAACAAAAAGCTAAATACTCCGCATAATCGTATAACTCTTCTTAAAATGTCATATTTCTAGTCTAGAAAGGAGAGGTAAAAAAAAATGCCATGAACTCAAAATCACAATGAGATTACGCAAATTGGCGACTTTGATTCAATATAATATACAGCATATCTCAACAACTATCAAAAGTAACTAACTCACAAGGAGGACCTCATAATTTCAAGATGTACAAATTCTCACCGTAGATCAAATATAATAATGGTTGTACCGTGCCTACCTCAAGCGTTTGTAACTTTGTATATATCGTCCTTTACACCCTAATCGTTGAATATGTTCCCGTTCCTGTGCTCATGCTTTGGGAGTCTTCTTATGTGGTGATTATCTCGGCTTTGAGTCACTTCCCTTGCTTCGGAACGTTGAGAGTGAGAAGAACGATCTTGGAGCTGTAGATTTTAACAATCAGTTCACAGATCAATGTCAGATGTCAATCAAATAATTTCTTAAACAAAATGAATGTTTTCTCTCTGAAATGTTCTAACAATCAGTTAACAAATCAAAGATGTCAAACGAGTAATTTCTTAAACAAAATATGTGTCTGAAATGTCAATATTTTAGAGTGGGCTACATTTAAGGGCTTGGACTTCTCATACTGAGAGGTCGCTGCAGTCTCAGTGTTTTACCTTCTTCTTTTTAACTTGGGCCACTGCAGGTATATACGTCTGCATGTGGACCAGAGTTTGAAGACCACAAGGGGGTAACACACACGAGCCAAGGCCCGAATCAAAACCAGTCTCAATATTTTATATTGGACTACATATAAAGATTTGGACTTCTCATTCTAAAAGGTCAAAACCTTATAAGTAAGGTTTGGTTTCAACCTTCAAGTGTAGTTCATTTCTCTCATCTTTTTTAAATGTGGGTATTTGTTATCACCACTTACATCACTCTCCATTTCTTCTGAAGAGTATTCTAATAAGTTCATAGAGGAAGCTTAATTAACAATCAGATTGTCTTTCCCATAGAGGAAAGAAGAAAGATTAAGCAGAAAGAGACCACACTGTCAATGCATGAGGGCAGAGCAATTACTTGAGTCCGTGATTTTTTAAAGCACTAGCAATCATAAAGACAAGTAATAGTTGAGGATCAATATGCAATCACCTTTTAATGAGCTCCCGGAGATGTGATCTTCTCTCAATCTGAAATTGGCCGGTGGTGCTGGGATTGAGCTGTGCAAGTCTTGAACTGCAATTAAAAGGTAGCTACATGTCAACAAGAGAATTCATGTCTGTATTGTACACTTAAAAGTTATTGAAAGCATAAAGATGATATAAAATATTTATAAATAAAAAAAAAAACAGACGAAAAGGGCGAAAACAACTAAATAACATTTGAACCAACATTGAGTGTACTTTCACCCCAAAGTAGTGAAATAAAAGTGATGAGCACAGAACAGAGCCGATTGGTAAGAAAACTGAGATCTTATTGTTGGTGAAAGTCTATCCGAATCATGATCTTATAACTTCATCTAAAAATATATGGAACAAAAACATGTTTCAGACCCCTTTTGGCTGACAAATGAGTTTCCATTCCAGCTATTGACAAGTAGATTCAAAAAATTACAAAAATATATGAGATTTAATCAAACATGCCAAGTAAAGGTTTTGAAAGTCATCGGGGATCATAGAATCAAGATGTTAGCATCAGATAATGAATCTAAGCACTACATTAAACATTAAGCATGCTTGCTCAAGCTAACATCAAACCAAGCGCCAAAGACTAAACAAAATTAATAAACCACATGATAGTTGAATTAGTGGCAGTTTAGGAAAAACATATAGCTTACCCTGTTCGCTGAATAACTCGCTCTCGTTGAAGCCGTCATAGGAAGGATGGCCCTGTGAAAATCCCATCCTAGATTTCCTCAGATCTTCTGACGACCGACTTGCAGGATCTCTCCCATCTTCGGTGTCATCATCTCCATCAGATGTGGTAGCAGAGATCCAGTCAACTAAACTATCTGTCCCACTCTTTTTCCTTCCAAACTTCAGCAACCGCTTAAACCCTTTTGTCATATCTTTGCGGGACTGATTATGGGATGAATTAGAAACAATGATGGGCTTCTGAGCACTTCCCCACTTCTTCCTCATTCTAGCTGCAGCGTCAGAATCTGTTTGATTAAGAGGATGAGAATTCCAATATGCAGGACTCCCCATTGGAGAATCAACAGAAGCATCAATATCTGAGGTCTCATGCTGGTATGAAAAAGGATGATTCATGCGAGAATTCCAGGATATGGGGCTCTCTCCTGGGGAATCCTGCAGAGATCCAATGAGGTGGAATGTAGGAGGAATGGGAGCTGGCAATTCAGCAACTGAAGCAGGGTCAACTTGAGAAAGAGATCTTGTAGAGTCACCGTTTTCAGAACCAGAATTACCCGACTTATCAGAGTCCTGGCTTGGCTGTCCATTATCCAAGTCCTCACAATCTTTGGCTGCCATAGATTCCAGCTCTTCCTCTTCTTCCTCTTTGACTAAATCACCAGAATCTTCTGCATCAAATGGAAGTTCATCAAATTCCTCATCATCTCTCATTTCTGATGTCATGGATGCTTTTAACTTGGCAACGCTAGATCCAGCACCTGGACCTATGCCGTTGCCTTTCCTGAGAAAAGGCTTTGAATCAACATGCTTTGGAAACGTGTCATAGGGAATTGGCTCAGTTTGCTCCTTATCAAACTCTACAGGATTTGCCAAGCTTTTTCTCACTGAATGATACCGCCGTGTCTTCTCTTCCTTGACAAGAGATACCTCTTCGTTGCCACCCTTGCTGCGAGAGTAATTTCTCATCTGCGAGCGGGTTGTCATTTTACTGACTCCAGAAGAGGGCTTGGTGTTTTCTTTCCTGAAATCAGAGAAGTTAGGAACAGATTGTGCGAGAGGATTCTCTAATTGCACCTTTCGTTTCCCAGTTCCAGGGTTGGAGAATTTTATTGATGACCTTGGGATTGGAGCTCCGGCTGCAGTTCGAGGAATGGATGGAGATATGTTTCTAGTAGGCAAAGTCTTCTTAGATTGGGAGCTTCTATAACCACTATCACCAAAAAGTGTTTCATTGAACGATCTATCTTGTCCATAAGACTTATGTTCCAAAAATTCAGATAGATCATCCTCCTCTTCACTTTGAATCGAATCTTTCAGCTGCGGCCGAAGGGAAAACCTTTCAACGTTAGTATGAATGAGAAATCAGAAACAAACATATAGCTCTGAAATTCCATAAATTTCATCTCTAAGCATAAGCTATGAATTATCACTCTATAATGCACGTACACTCTCACTTTCTCAAAGTATCAGTGTGGCAAGTATCCGAAACTCAGACGCGTTGAACACTTGATTTTGCGTGTCCCCCCATATTTTATTAACTTTTAAACAAATAGGTGTCTGGCACCTTAATGTCCCTCATTTTCTTCTAAAAATAAATTTATCAAACATACCTAGAATAATATATTGATGGGCATGATAAAATAATGTTAGAACATGTGAACAAACATAGAGATATCATTATTTTCTTACATTTATAATTCTCACACTCCCATACTTAAGAAAAGCAATTTAATAACAAAATATATTATCTTTTCATAAACGAAATTATTTGCAGTTATCTCTCTACATAATTTGTTTTTTATTCCAAAAAATTTAATGGTGTCTTTATATAGGGTTTTTCATGCATGACTTTATATAAATTATATGAACTAATATAGGATATGCATTATTAATGAATGTATTCTTAACGTGTTGTGTCTCTAATGTTATGAAATTGTGTCAACTTATCTGTGTCATGTCATGTCCAGTATCTCGTATCCTGTGTCTATGCAACATAGATTATCAGTTTTAGAACATGAAATACCTGATCCCTCTTCCAACTTGACCCAGCACTGAATGATCTGAGTTTCTCTGCACGTCGACGAGCGCTAGATACTGAATTATCTCCATTTGAAAACTTTGCCTTTAACTCGGCTCTGCTCTGCTCAAGATTATCCCTCATGGCCTTCATCTTGGCTTCCTTTTCTACCCTATTAGAACCCCATTCTTCCCGCAGTTTTGCATTTCTTTTCTGCATATATTTCTCGTAGGATTTTCCTCTAGAACTGTTCGTGGAACCAAGGTCTGGGGATTTCTGCCTCGGGATGCGACCATAGTCCTGGTTATCGACTATCTTCATTGGAGGAGTGTTGAAGTTCATATTACTTGAACTCCCTGATGGTTTTACTACTGTGTTTCTGTCAGGCAATTGAACAGGGGACATTTCAGGTGCTGCTGGGTTTCTGTACTGAGAACTAACGGGTTGTTCCGTGTGTGTGTCAGCAGACTTCCCTCTTCTTGCAGAACCAGACTGATCCCCGGGAACCCGAAGTTTGTGCTCTGCAAAAAGCTTTTCAAGTTCATTTGCCTTCATTTTCAGCTCATCGTTTAGCTCTTGATTTCCCTTAGATTGCCTTACTCTTTGAACCTGATCTACCGGTGTACCAAAGCTGTCTTCATTTTCTACAACCTTTTTTCCAAGAAACGCAGGTTTGCTAATCCCAGAAACTGAACTGGTCTCCTCCTTTCTACCCTGTGACTTCTTAATCTGTTCAGGACCAGCGGGAACAGGTTTTTGGAACTTCATTCTCTGAGCTCCTGAACCTTCTACTTTGGCTGTCGGCTTCTCAGATGACTCCGAGTCTTTGTGCCTCACTTCTTCCACTGCCCCAGTTAAAGATTTCCACTGTGGTTGAGGAGCCAACTGATGATCACCGCCAGTATCTTTGTTGTGAGATTCCCTAAATTTTTGTCCAAACCCACCTTCCAACTGTCCTGAAAGGGACCGGAAATGACTCTGAGAATGCCTAACACGTGGTTGACTTGCCCTCTGATCTTTTTGTTGAACATCTTCAGCTCTGTTTACAAACACATAGTCTGATTCAATATCCCCTGCCCGGCCCCCAGAAGTCACGGTCTTGATTTGAGAACCCTGGTTTCTCGAACCAACATCTTCCCGATCAAAAAATCCCTTCAACTTTGTTCTAGACCCCGATTGATCTTTATTTCCACCACCCCTCTCTTCATTGCCAGACGAAACCTTCAGCTTCTCCAGAGAAATCCCATGATCATTCACTTCGACCTGCTCTACTCTATCACTAACACCTTTCAAATGAGTTTCAGAGCCTGCTTGTTCCCTCCAGTTTGATGGCACTTTCAGTCCCACCTCATTTTCTTTCACTGAATCATTCCGAACCAGAACCTGAACTTCAGATTCAGCTTGATCTTTCAAGTTACTATCACCATCTTCAGACTTACTGGAAAATATATTACTTTTGGAATGAGAAACAGAAGATGAGGGTGTGCACATAGGGCTCTCTGTACAATCCTTCTTTTCACCACTCACATCAATGCTCATGTCACTAGCACCACTCCATCGCCTTAGCACAGCTGGGCCAGGACCAGGGCCAGAAGAAATGTCCGATGAGAGCCTTCTGAGCTCAGCTGCTTTCGCAACAACGGGTTTGCTACCAGAGCTCTCCTTCTGCTTGTTCTCAAAGAGGTTGATCCGGTCCTGAACACTGAGCCGCCTCCCGGGCTGACTCTTCTGGATTGAAGACGACGGCGATGACTCAGTTGTTTGAGAATCTTCTTGCCTCTGTTTCTTCTCTGTGTCATTGAGAGATTTGGGCTGTTGTTGGGCCTGGTCTGTGTCTGTTTCTGGGCACGTGGGCTCATCTATCGACATGTCGGACCCAGTGGAAGATCTAACGGCCCTGTCATCGCCACCTGGTATCCATGTGATGAGATCTGGTCTTCTCTGCCACACTATCAGGAATTTGGTACAGGCTTCACTGCACCGAAAATAGAAACAGTTACTATTATTCAACATATATCAGCAATATTCATATTTTTTATATATTAAAAAAATGTGAATCTCCATTTCTCATTCTCTTCTCTTCCATTTGTTAAGAGACCCTTTTGTCCGGTAATACTAAAACAGGTCACGGGATACTGCAATGAAGACATATTTAACATGCCTACTTGAGCATAGGATTTCCAGAGTGCTTACTTTAGGCGATGAGCACCAAAACGATTGGCAAAGTGTTGGAGTCCAGAGACAGAATCGGGGTTAAAACCAGCAGCTGATGCACGCGCACAAGCTGTGGTTAAGTCCTGCTTTAACGCAGCAAGCCGTACATCTATAGCCCTAAGAAGCTCCTTCCTGGTGTTAACGAAACAATGGCAAAATGAAAATCAGACAGCAACTTCAATTGCTCTACATGATTACATCAAATCAACGGTCATCAGTTCTTATAAATGAGATTATGGCCATTGGTGTGACATCACCACCGAAAAAAATTAGACAGCTAGCTATTCCACACTGCAGATTTTACTTTGTTTCAATTATATAAATTCAACAACTTTGACGAGGCTACTATCACCAAATGGAGTGAAAACCTTTCAAATAACCCGAGAAAGCAATCAAGTTCTAAATGAAATATGATATTCCAGAAGAGCTATCATAAAAGCTAGAGGAAGGGCTTTACTTTGTTGCATCAGCGGCTGCAGTGGCGCCCGTTCCATCCCCACCTAGAGCGAAATCATTCAAAAACCCGGTCAGCATAGGAAGTTGTCTAGTACCCTAAGAAGAATATAGTTGATGAAAGTGTTCATAACAAAGATGATCAATATCATTAGCGTCCTCCTTACAACCAAATTAATGACTGATAAAATGTTGTAAAAGCAAAATCTTCTAGTGGTTGAATATAATAATGATAAGATTCTAAGCATGCATTAATTTGGCTTAGAAAGAGACGCAAATAAGATTAAAACCCGCCATTAAAATGACACAGATCCGACAAGTAATATTCTCATTGGCTCGGCTTAGATTCTTTATTCCCATAATGATACAAGATTAATGGTGGATTTTAAAGGAAGTGGTTAGTTTCTTTGATCTCTTTGAGCATTTTGAATATGGACAGTTGGACATTATACCTTCAGTTAATTTATGAAGCCGTAATTTTATAGAAAATCACATTGCCAAATATGTATATATCTAAATTGTTATGGGCCCCAATAATATAATCTGAATTAGCTCTCCCATTTATCTCTCTTGACGGGTCTCTACACTATAATCTTGTGCATTTAGTATTGCATAATTGTCATTAAATGATAGTTTCTTATACTATATATAATTGTTTGTCTAGTAATTACACGCACAAAATTCATTAATCAACTTCTTTATTGGTTCACAATTAACTACAATAAAGTATCAAGAAAATATAATCAACTAGTTCTTCTGGCAACTAACACTTATGAGAAAATTATTACTCACTAAAAAGGGAAAAGATTCAAAAATGCACCTGATGAATAAATTCTACGGGCTGCTTCTAACTGAGACATCTCTGCATCAAATGTATTGACCAGCTCCAAGACTTCCGGTGTACTAACAAAGCGCACAAACCTATAACCAAGAAATGCCATCAAAATTAGAAAGCGGAACTATCCAACAATACCTAAAAGGACATAAACAAAATGTATTTATCGGCATTGAGCATAACCTCTCAAGTGTTCCTTTAGTGAACCAAACTTCAGCATTGTTACGTTGCTCCGCTTCAAGCTTAATTGACTGAACTGACAACGCAACCTGCTCTTCTGCAACCTTTAAATGTGTTGCAAATGGCTTTACTAGTCCTGAAGCAAGTTTCTCCGTAGTTCCATTGCTCGAAACATGCAACTCACATCTGCCCAACAAAAGGAAAAAAAACTAATTACCTTAATTAACTTATAGAGAGAAAAGAGCTTGCATTTTCGGACATGACACATAACCGAACACGAACACAACATAATTTACGCGTGTGTAGGCTCAACATATTTATAATCATGTCATGTTTGAGTTTGTGTTGGACTTGTGAAACACGCGCAACACCTATACACAATTAACGTTAACATAGTAATTTAATACTATTAAATCATTGCTTAGGTTGGTTAGTTAATCTTTTCTATAATATGTCTCTCATCTCTAATTTGCTTTCATCTCATATCCTATTTCTTGCCACATCCTTACACCTGTCGTCTAAATTTACTAGGCATAATGAGAGCAACATCAAATGCAGCTCGCATCATCTCTCGCTTGAGGCAAACCCAACACAAACACGACACACCAACATGAATATTAAATGGGTCGTCTTCGTGTTGGCCCATCTACCACGACACATTAGCACGAATTGCCAGCTCTAAGAGATAACCCAATCAAGACGTTTTCATCAAATTAAATAACCTCACCTTGACCGTTTTGGCGATAAATGGAAAACGGCATAATCAAGAGGCGTGTCGGATTTCATTTCACCTCAGCTACGATTATACTATCTCTACACTTACCGAACCGGGATCTTCACAGTCCTAATTAATCAAGTTCCGAGACAAGAACATCGAGTTCCAAAACTTTCAAGCTGCATTGCAGAGTTCAAAGCAACAATCAAAACATAAGCATTTGAAATGAAAATGAGATCAATGAAGAAGAAACAATCAGTCAACACAAACCCAGTAGCTAAAAATCCACTACCAAAAAACTTTTCCAAAATCCCACCACAGATCTCAATCCTAAAACCCCAACTACTCAAAACCAAAATGACACAACCCAGATCTGATTCCATAGAAACCGAACTCAAATGCCACAAACAAGCCAGACCCAAGTGAAAAGAAAACAATTTGCATGCTAAACAATTCAAAAAACCGAAATGGGATCGTCGAAATCGAAGCGAACCTGAGCTACTCGATTTGATCCTCGATTCGATTATCGGATCCTTGTGTTGGGTCAAATGGGTACCAACATTTGGGTCTTCTTGAGCTCTACGCAAACCCTAGCACAATGAGGAGGTGCTTTCTGCTTTACCCATTTCTGGACCAAAAAATGTAGCTTTCGCTTTCAGTTTCTCTCTCTAGACAGTGTCTGTACAGAGGAGAGAGAAAGGGTTTGTGGGTAGTGGTCGAAGACGAAGAAGATGAAGAACAGAGAGTGGTTTATAGTTTGTTTGTGTGTGATTCTGACAAAAGTTTCATTTTTTTTTGGGTTTTGTGAAGAGAAAATTAAAAAACTGTTCTTTAAACTGTGATTTGGAGAAGAAGATGATTATGGACTTGGGTTTTACTGTTTCTGACCTGAAATGACCATAATGTCCTTTTCTTTTCTAGGTCTTTGCATTATAGGCACTTACAAGTTACTACTCGAAATGGCAATTTCGGGTTTTGGATCGGGTTTTCAAGCTAGTGTTAGGAAACATATACATATTCTAGGTCCAAATTTGGTTTAGGATTTGGATCAGGGACGGTTTCCATATTAGTGTCCCGAGCCAAGAAAATGATAGGATCGAAATTTAGATTTTCGGGTTTAAATCTGAATTATCAACTCTGACTACATCTAGAATTAAAGTTGATTGTTCAAACGTAGGGTTTATCTTAAATTAGGTTTAAAAGTACTTGTTCTAACTCGATATGTATGCGTTGTGGGTCAGGTTGCGTCTTTTTGCAGGCTTGACACTAAATATGACATTTTGAACCTAAACTCGACCCATGTTTATGCACGAATCTTAGAAAAATGAGGCTAACCAATCTTTAGTACCATACGTTATTTACTTAAGAATTTTGTGGTTCTAGTCGAGCAAACTCGCACAGATCCACATATTTTACATGTAAAATCGAAACGCGCGATTCAAATGAATATGTATTGTCTAGTTGCTCAACATAATCTGCACATCTGTCATATCAGGCTTGATTAGACCCAAAAACTACTAACATATTTGGAATAATTCAAGAACGCAAACCACTAAGTTGATTTTTAGATTGTTGCATTGACAACTCTGACTAGAATCAATAATAATATGTAATCATATTTGTCGCTTTCATGTCATTAATAGAACTTTTAGATTCGCTCACGAGAATAACAAGTTTAAAATCAGTAAGTTATCATTTTCAAAGTAAGTTAAATCAACAAGAACACACATTGTAAATGAATTTGCTATCACGAAATTGATTGGCTGCACGTGAATAATCACAAATAGTCACTTGTTAGAAGTTTTTTTTTTTTTTTTTAGAGTCATGATCATACACTTAGTTTATAACATAATTTGTATTTTCTATACTTATCATTTTATTATGAAAATTTGAGATAGTAAAATAATTTATATAATTGTACAAATCATCAACTAATCTCTAATTGTCTATTAGTTTCAACTTCAAATTTAAGTTAATCGTGCAAAAATCTATTTTAAATGTGTTTTGGATATGATTTGTGATTGTTATTAGTTTGTTTTTAAATAAATAAAAAATATATAGTATTTTATTTTTGTGAAAAGAACAAGGTGGTCCATAAATTTTAGTATAAGATTGGGAGGACCACTATTCTTAAGGGGCAAATTAGGAAATGTACCAAAAAATCAAGGTCTGCAAAACCGTCTCCGCTCTCATTGAGTTAAATTTTTTGAGCGGAAATATTCCAAATTTAACCGTTGTCTTTAAATACAAATATTTGTACGGTAATTACCGTATTACCCTCACATAAAACACATTTTATCACCATGTGTGCGTCTTTAAAATGATTTTCCTTTAGAATAAAATGATAACGTGAACATTTGAAAAAAAAAAAAAAAAAAAAAAAAATTGATATTGTTATGGAATTGATGACAACAAGAGAAGAAAAGCAACAATATAAAAGATAGATAATTTGAGAGAAAATAAATCTTATTCATTCATCCTTTTGGTATAATAATTGTCCCTTTATATAAGATAGCATCTTACAAAGCAATAAGAAATACAATACAATAGGAAATCACCAGAATTGTTAACCTTTACATATAAACCATGTTCGGAGGGCACCTTTGAAATTCGCTCTCATGGAAGAATGCATCTATGCGCTTGTTCCACGCTCTCGGAACTTGTTTAGGACCATAAAGTGCCTT
>JAYMTE010001311.1:0-13747 GCA_036897545.1 Pelargonium fulgidum
TCTTAAACAAGGTCTTAATGTTTGTCACTTCTATCACAAACTTGGTAGAAGTGAACCAAGCTCACTTTCTTAACCACTTGCAATTTTTATAAAATTGTTTTATTTTGTCAAGGCAATAGCAATTTCGTTAAGATCTAAGCTGAATTACAAAATCCACAATGAATAGACCTAACATAAAATCAATTATAGTAACAAAGGTAACCTGATTCAATTGTTTAGAAGAAGACCAACCTTTTTAAAAAAACGAGTTATCGTCCTTTTCAAAAACATTTAATGCTTGTGAAGTATCCAAGCAAAATTCATGACTCAAAATAAAATAAACTAACAAAAGAAGACACAACAAAACTTTTAGAGCCACCGCAACAAAAACAAATTATAAAAAAAATCAACTAAAATATAGCTTAATCAAAACATTGTAAAATGAGAATATATAATCAACTCGTATAGTAAACATAGTTTTACAAATTACTAGTATTTAGTAGAAGTAAGGATGAAACCAAATTAGTATATACATATACATACGTATATATATCTTGTAAGGAGAGAAACAAAAGTAACATTTAATAGGTGTGATCATGATGGCTCTTAAAGTTCCCAATAGTTGGTCTATAAATATTGAAAATGTACATTGCTGAGATTGAGACTGTTGAGCTTATACATGACAATTGTGAATTGACATGGCTACTCGTTGCGCACCCACGCATCCCCATTTTTTCAAGATCATTCTTCCACAAAGGCACAAACCATCAACTTTGGAAAGCTTGTAAGCATAATTCTCTTTCTCGTATCTTTTTGTTTTGTCTCCTCAATACACTTAATAGGAAACGGTAACGGAGCGGGTTTGAGAGGATTTTATGATCACACCGCACTTGCTCGTTACTCATAAAAAACCAGTTTTTAGATGAATTGTTTATTTGCATTACCCACCTCGTTATCTAGTGTGGTTTTTCTCCGTTTCGTTGTCTGCTTTATTTGGGGACGAGTATTCCCCGTGACATGTTACTTGTCTTTTTATTTTTTTTATTTTTTTTGAAGTAACTTGTCCTTTTATTTTTAATATAGTATATTATTAACCAGTTATATGAAAATATTAACTTTCTATTTACAAGAACAATTTATTACATAAATATTACTATATTCATTATTTATCTTCTATAGGAATGGGGTTTTATGGCGGGTTATGGTAGCCCCACCCCTAATCTTTATGCTCGTCCTCTTATCCAAAAATACCACTTTATGCCCCTTATTTCAATTTGAGAACATCAGGTCATGTCGGATTTGGTGAAATTGTCATCCTATACTTGATGTTGTATTGTGAACACAATTCAGAGCTTAACTAATGTTATATTATGGTTATCTTCACATCATTACGAGGATATCAATTGCTGTTTACATTTCTTATGCACCTAATTATGTTCCTTAATTAATTGCAGATGATTCCTGAAAATTTTATGGGAATTTATGGAAATTGTTTGTCAAATTTTGTGCATCTAAAGGTTCCAAGTGGTAATAAGGTGTGGAAAGTGGATATTACAAAAACAAATGATGAGGTTTGGTTACAAAATGGTTGGATGCAATTTGTAGACTATTACTCTATCAAAGTTGGCTACTTTCTAGTGTTTAGATTTGAAGGGGACTCAACTTTTTGTGGTGTTATATTTGATACAAGTGCTTCAGAAATAGAATATGCACTTGATAATGAAGAAGATCCCATCATAGCACCAACTTTTGAAAAAGAAAATAATGACATTTCTGTTGAGATTGTGGATGAAACTCAAATTTGTTCACCACATAAGAGGCCAAGGGGAAGCAAATCTCATTTTGATGCTAATCACATTCAATCGAGAAGCGTCAAGGTTGAGAAGACGGAGCTTAACTTGTTTCATCGATCCAATCAAAATTTTCAAGGTATTTATCGATTGAAATCTTCGTTACGTTCTTGTTCAACATTTGTTATCTATTATGTGTTCCTTCGATTGATATTTATCAAAATTTGGGTGATGAGTTTATGCTAAAAATGTCATTTGTGACAAATTTCGTAGCAATTCGCAACATGTTCGTGGCAAAACATTTGAGACATATAGTTCGTTCAAAATGCTCATTTGTTGTAGTGTTCATAATTTATTAGTTAGTTTTAATGAATTAGCATACGTTATATACTTGCATTCCAATGTTTTTTGGATTGTTTCATTTGGTTCATACAATATAACATGTATAAAAATAGTTCAAAAAATGTATTCACGAATCACGAACATGTTTCAATGTTGTCTTGTCCGCACATTTTCACACTGAATCTAAACTATTTTCAATGTTCATTTTCACACTTATTTGTAATTTTAGTAATTTTTTAAAGTAGACATGTGTTGAATGCCACGTATCGTCATTTTTTCTTCTAGAAATGAATTAGTAGGTGTCTAACAATCGAAAAGACATCGACAAACACAATTTTACGTAACTTGTATATACGCACTTATACATACAATATAAATTATCATTATCACGTATTTATAGCGTATCATGTCTATGATATGTATAAATTGTATGTCCTTGTAACTGTTTTGGGTGGTATCTTGTGTCTCATACATGTGTCCATGCGACAAAAGTTTTTTCAATTTAAACTTGATTCAACAATGCAGGCAAGCTTGGAGAGTTGAATCCTAAAGAGAGCGCCACAGAAACAGTTAGAGACAAGTATCCATTTTTCCGACTTGATATTCATTCATCGTACGTCAAGTGTGGAGGTGTGGTATGTGGTCACGATAGATAAGTTGTTTATAATCAAGTTCATACACGTATTAACAATTTCTGATGTTGTCGTTATTTTTTCTTTTCGAATTCCAACAAATCTTATGCAGAATGTTCCAATGACATTCAGACGTCATATCAATAATAGTTGTGCTAAATTTGAAGTGAAGCTTCAGGTTGCAAATAGGTTTTGCCTTGTAAAATTGATAACAAATGGGAATAACTGTAAGTTTAGCCAAGGTTGGCCGATGTTCGTCAAGGAAAACAATTTGCAGCTAGGCGATGAATGCACGTTCGAGTTGATCAACGAAAACGATAGTCTGATTAAAGTCACAATCTTGAGACATGATTCCTTCTGATCTACATTTTGATATTGTTGGGGATGGATTCATAAATTTTAAACTATGAGGTGAAACATTCTTTTTCCTTCATAGTATCATTCCATACTTAGATTACATATTCATGTTATGGTTAGTTTTGTATTGGTTTGAAACAACAAAGTCTTTGTTTTTAGTTTACCTAATTTTGATTTGTTGATCCTATTTGGTCATACCATTTTATTCTGATTTCAAATTAGAAGTGGTTATTCGTGTTCACGAAGCATGCTTGTGTCGTGTTGAAAGTTTTGTATTGTACTAAAGATGTCAGCTCGATCCCAACTCATTTATTAAATGTGTTGAATAACACGAACACGACTTGTTTATGAGCGGGTTTACACCACATGTTATGACTAGCTAATATGTTTAAGCAATTGAGTTTAAAACTACATGACCCGACCCGACACGTTTAAATAAATAGGTTGACATTGACTTGACATAGCATGTACATAATCTTTTAGTAAAAGAATGCATTTTTTCTTTAATTTAGTGAGTTAATAAGCAAGTTACACGATCCGATTATTAAATAGATTGAGATAATGAAAAACTGTTTTATTAATTTTAAATCTACTTTAATTTGTGTCGTTCCACGAGTTGTCACACGTATTCAAAATAATTATTGTTCTTTGATTGTTTGGTTCAAACGCTCAATATGGTTGCTACAATACGTCTTCTTGTATAGCAGCTGCATATGCATAATGGGTGTTGTAAAAATTAACTTCTAAAATGATAAAACTATACTTTGATCTCCAACATTTTCTTAAAATAACAATTACTAATCAATTATTATTGGAACAATTGGCTTAAAGTGTTTGTTAATAAGAAGTTTGAAATTCAAGTCTGAACTGGTATGCTAACTTATTAGTAAAAAATAACAATTACTATATCACCAAATTGATTTTATTACAAGCGTTTAAATAACATATGGCAGCTGCATATATGTGGTGGAGGATATTTTGTTTCTGTTGCAGGAATTTTTTTGTTAAATTCCTGCATATATGTGGTGGAGGATAGTTAGTTAGTAGAACAATGGTTGTAAATGTCCACTAGCTAGCTTTGTAGGTTGAGCGAGTTTTTGTGAACTTAGAGTTTTCGAGACTATGCACTGCATGCTACTACATTTCTTTTTTTCCATTTAAGGTCCCACAAATTAATTTTCATGCCATCTTTTAAACATTTTTTCAACTAAACATAGTCTCTCAAACTTTTATGTTTCACCCAAATTTGGTCTTTGAACATCTTTTTATTCAAAATGGTTTATTAACTTTCACATATTCACCTAAAATGGTTCTTGTCCATAGAGCTTATATTAAAAGTTCATTGACCAAATTGGGTTAATATTTAAAAGTTCATGACCCATTTTGGGTTAGAAAATAAATTCATGGACCAAATTAGAGCGAAACATGAATTTAGGAATCAAATTTGGTCTAAACACCAAAGTTCGAAGACCAAATCGGATATTTTACCTATTTTATTTTTACTAATCTTTCTTTTATCAGTAAATGACAGTCTTCTCTCTCAATTGTGGTGTTCAAATCTTTTAATTGAATTTAAAACTCATTAAATGCTAATAGGTGGAAAAAGATCCAAGTGTTAAATTTTAACCTTCTCGTCTAAACTAATGAGACAATATGTGGAGCTCAAACGCACTATATCACAATGAAATATAGTGACGTTGCCCTAAATGTTATTTGGTTGATTCTATTACTCTAGTATTTTCTAAGGCCCTAGGGGATGCCATCATACTTAGACAACTTTTTTTTATATAGATAAACCGGTTTATATGTATATATATATATATATATATATTAAAAGATGGAGGTCCATGATTTACAAAAACTACTTAGTCATAAGTTTGCTAAGCTATGAAACTCAGACACAAGTCATCTGGTTGCCTATTTACAAAAAAACTCCTGCAAAATTCTTAAGCAGCCTCCATATATCTCCCCGGAAGCCCATGCTTTTTGTTCCCTTTAAAATGCAACTGAGACATATCCCTGCAAATATTGAAGGAGTCACATAATATGGTTACCTGCTAAATATTACAATGCTGAGCAAAGAAAAGAATTGAAAGCACTGCATTAAGCTCCTCTTGATAGGGCGATAATGCTTCACTGGGCTTGCATAATCTAGCAATTACTTCCCCTTTGGCAGACGCCATTTCCTACCCAATATCACCTTTATTATCTTTATAAGCCCCATCACAAACAAAAGCCACTTGACCACTATTTATCCATGTGATTTCCAGATTGTCTATTTTCCTTCCCTTTCATTGGTGTGAGCTATGCTATTTTCTTCTAATCTCTTCTCCAAAGCCTTCTCATATATATTAATCTTCCTTTTTGCAGTTTCTAAAGTGGTAACCCAGGATTTCCTTTTGTTCTCAAATATGAGTCTATTTCTAGTTTTCCAAATTTGGAATGAGGTAGCAAAGAATGTCAGCATTGGTCCCCAAGCACTTTCTTCTTTTAAGTTATTAACTGGAAGACAAGTTTCTAGGATCTTCTCAAATTTGGTTTGGTTATTGCATCTCATATAAAGGCTGGAAGCAAACTTGATCTTGTTTCTGTCTTCACATCTAAACAGGATATGATTCAAGTCTTCTGGTTCAACCTCACATCACACAAGTGCTATCCTTTTTTAGTGCTCTTTTCTTAAAGTTCTCCAAGGTTGGAAGGCCTCATTAATACATTTCCATGCAAAAAAATTAATTTCTCAGGGATTGGAGCGTGCCACAATCTTTTCCAGTTGAATTCTTCTCCTCTATCTTCACCCTGGTCTTCCCCACTACCCATTATAAAGGCATAACTTGATTTGACTGAAAACTCTCCTGAATTGGCACCCAACACCAAACTGCAGTATTTGTACTATTGCTCCATTGAGGTAACTTAATGCGTAAGATGCTCTCTGCCTTCTCTGGGCTGAATTCATTTCTAATCTTACTTTCATCCCATTTTTCTTTTTTGCTTTCATTAAACTTTCTACTATAAATTCTTTCCTTAAAGATCCATTCTCTCTCTATTCCAGCCTTGACTCTGCTACCCATTTATCCTTAAAAAAATTATATCTTTACCATTCCCCACTTTCCATTTCATGTTAGATTTTAACATATCTTTCCCTACACACAAAATTCTCCAAACTCAAGATTTATCCTGCTTCTGTGTAACCCTCCAAATGTTCTCATCCTGACAATATTTGTTTGCTAAAACTTTATAAACCAGACTGTTGGGATTTTGGGCTATACTCCATAACTGACTGGCAAGAAGGCTAGTGTTGAAAGCTCTTATATCGATCTCTTGATAATCCTCCCCTAACCTTTGGTTTATATAACATTTTCTTATAGACCCAATGGATAGTTCTTTTGAAGGGATCCCACCAGAATCTTGCTATAAACCACAAGAGCCAGAAGCTAAAATATTCAGGCATTTTATAAAGGGTCATAATATACATAGGAAGGGCAATTAGAGTTGACTTGATTTGAACCAACCTTCCTGCTTGGGACATAAGTTTCATCTTCCAGGAGGCTAAATAAGCATCTAATTTTTCTTTTAAATATTGGAACACTTCTTTCCTAGTTACAGCTCCTAAACTAGGGATGCCCAGATATTTCCCTGGTTTCAGGGTCACTGGAATTGGAAGGATTCCTTTAAAGATTCTTATGAATCTTCTAGAAATGTTTGGACTAAAGAAGCATTCAGATTTTCCCAAATTTATACATTGCCCTGATGCAATCTCATAATCTTCCAGCCTCTCCTTTAGTTTTGAAATGGATTCTAAGCTTGGTCTAAAGAATAGAAATAGATCATCTGTAAATAGCAGATAATTAACCTTACATCACCCTGTAGCCACTTGGATTCTTGAAATTCCACCTCCCTCCATATCATCCTCTAAAACTCTAGATAAACCTTTAGCACATAAAATGAATAGGTATAGAGATAAAGGATCTCCTTGCCTTAATCCTTGGATAACCTTAACTGACTCCAACAACTTCCCATTGATTAGGATTTTATATGTGACAGTTGTGATGCATTTTTGGATCAATTCTATCCATTTCGAAGGGAAATTTTGGGCTTCCATAATCTTAAATAAGTAGTCCCATCTAACCCTATCATAAGCCTTATTGACATCCATTTTGAGTCATGCTTTGAAGCATTTGCCTCTAGAGGTTCTCCTGATGGAATGAAGAATTTCATTTGCTACAATAATATTGTCCTGTATCCTCTTACATGGGACAAATCCATTCTGAAATGGGGATATTAGACTACCCATAATACCTTTGAGTTTTCCCACTAAGACCTTAGAAATGATTTTATAAATGACATTACATAAGCTAATTGGTCTATAATCCTTGGGGGAGTTAGGGTGGCTAATTTTTTGGAATCAAAACGATGTTTGTCTGGTTGATGGATTCTGGAATGTCACCCCTATTTAATACATCTAATACAACATTTGTCACATCCTCTCCCACAATGTTCCAATATTTTTGATAAAAAAATGGCTTGGAAGCCATCAGGCCTAGACACTTTTGTGGCTGCCAATTTCAAACACAACTTTCTTAACCTCCTCTCTACTGAAGTTCTCATTGAGAGTGGATATCTGATCTTCCCTTAATTTCCTTTCAATCTTCTCACAGTGATTTAAAATCAAATCATCTCTGTCATTTCCTCCCTTTCCTACTATCTGAAATATATTTCGAAAGTGATTGACTATGGTATCATGAATGCCTTGCTCATCGTAAATCCACTCTTTATTATCTTTTTGAATAGCATTTATTCTAACTTTAGCACTCCTAGAAGCAAGTCCATGAAAGAATTTCTTGTTCATATCTCCCTTAGATAAAAATGTTATTCTAGACCTTTGTCTCCACATCTCCTCTTCTCTATCTAAGATTTCTTCATATTCTTTTTTTTCTTCAATTTTCTCTATTAAAAACTTTTTCTTGTTCATGAAGAGTCCACATTCCTCATAATTCCAACTAAACAAATCCTTAGCAGTTGTCCTAAGTTTTGATTGGATTTGTCTTAAAGGAATGGTCGAAGACAGGTTTTCTCTGGCCCAGCCATTTTGGACAACTAGTTAACAAATAGGATGTAATGTCCACATGATTTCATATCTAAACGTTTTCTTATTCCTAAGTTGGGGGTTAAGGTTAAGGACAAAGGGTAGTGATCAGATAAAACTATATCTAACACCTCGAAGAGACTGTCTGCTCCTGATCTTTTATTAAACCATGAAAACTTGGGTCATGATCTTCTGAGTTCAAAAAGATGAAGGTTAGACAGAAACCTTTTAAAATGCTCCACTCCCGACATAGTGAGAGCATTCTTCCCCAATTTATCCCTCTACGCAGGACTTGATTAAACTCACCAATAATACATAAGGGTCATATGAAAATGCTAAGCATACCCTCTATTTGGCTCTAAGTTTCTTCCATGTTACTAACATAAGAATTGCCATAAATACCCCCCAGCCACCAAATCTCCCCTGAGCTAGTAAAGAGTTTTGATAAGATTAAATTATTTGAACTATATTCATCATTAATTATGATGTTAGACCTATATCCAAACCAAAGTCCTCCTTTGGATCCTCTATTATCTGTCCCCCAAGATCCCACAAAACCTATTCCACTTAACTTTATATGTACCTTCTTTACCTCCAATTTGGTTTCATTCAGAAAAACAACATCTAGATTATATTTATTGATTAGGTCTTTCAGATGACGAACATGTAGAGGAAGACTCAATCCCCTCAGTTCCAAGATAGGATTATCATGGCGACCTGGATGGTTGTGAAGGGCCAACCACCCTAGAACCCCCGAAGTAAGAAATGCTTAAATTGGCTATAGACCCAATGAAATTCAAACTACTCCATAGTAGTTTGGACTTTATGGCAACAACTTCCTCAGCATTGTCATACTTCATAAAATCATGTTCAATGGACAAATCATATGTAATAATATTTACCTCGTCCCCCTGCTTTTCATTTTTGTCCTCTTCTACTTTCTTCTTCTTTACCATAGACTGGAGCAAAGGTTCAGATGCAGTCATTTTTCCTTCTTCCCCCTATGGGGATATCTTCGGGTCCATATTCCTCTACCCAGACAGGATATGATGGGATAGAATCAAATCACCATGCCTCCTTCTTGATCACCTCCTATTGAACCTCTTTCTGTGAGGTACTCATTGAACCTTTTCCACTGATCCTCTGCTCTTCTTTGCATTCTTTCCTTCCCCTGGTCTCACTTTTTATTCAGTTTTGGTCCAGCCACAAACTTTGCTATTCTTCCTGCTTCCTCTATGATTTCCTTGAAAACAATATATATGTTCACCTCTTAAGCAACTTTGTATGCTTTTTAGATTGATCGTCTTTCTCCTGGACCTGCTCTTGGATTAGCTCCCCGATTTTCAAAACTTCTTTATTCCTCACCCAAGGTCCAAAAGGAACAGATTTATCCCCTCCCCTTGGATTAATGTGTGAAGAACCTGCAGCATTCCTTGTGAAAGAAATACAAAGAGAGATTCCCCCACATCATCATCGTCATCCTCAGGCTCATCATCCGAAGAAACAAAGATGATTAGCCCATTTCCTTTCTTTCTTTCAATTCCCAGAAATCTAGCATAATCTGCATCAACTTTCTCCTCAGAGCCCATATCCACAGCCTTTATTCGATACCTTTCCAAGAGCTTTCAATAATCAGAGTCTTCTGAGTCACTACTATGTGATACCACCTGAGTCATTGCTGGAGCCATTTCCAAATAGAGGAGTCCATTGTGATCCTCTGATATGAGCATATTAACTGGTGTTTGTTTGCTTTCTTCTCCCTTATAATTACTCGTCTTACCAAACTCTATCATTGTGCCTTCACTAGAGATGATCATATCTTCAGTAGGATCTGACCCAATAGAGGGAGAATAATAATGGCTGATCCAAAATTCGAGACACTTCTTCCACTTTGACTTGTTAATCCGAGATCCGAGAGAGTGACCCGGCCCAGATTTGATCCATACAAACTGGAGATAAGGGGAAATTGTTCTGACCGGGTCTCATTCAATATTTCCTCCGATTGGGGCGCTAATCGAGCTAAGAATCGTTTCTTTTCCACCTCATCCATTTCCATGAAGTCAGCAAGAGATACTCTTCTCGAATGTTGACGTATACTCCCACTTTCTAGCTTTCTTTCTCACGCAATTGATGACTTCCTTCCACTTGTCCTAAGAGGTTTAGGGTATGCCAAATGGCTCTTCTCTGGGGTTTTCGTGTACATCTCTGATCTCTGCTCCTCTGTTCTTCTTCCTCGAGTGTAGATCACGCGCTGCCCTTGATTTCCAATCTTCATTCCAGCCACCATCTTTGGCCACAATCTTATCTCACCATGGTGCGCTCCTCCTTTCATCTGATTCTGAAACATGAGGGGCTCATCCAGATTGTCAGCTTGAGGGCCCATAGATCCTCCAAATAACCCTTGAGCGTTATTAATGTGCATGCCACCATCAAAGTTGACTAAATATGATAATGCATCTAAACCATCTCCCCAAGTACCAAATTCATTAATTCCTCTAAAAACCTCTTGCATGTTCCCATAACCACCCTACATGTCCTCCTCCTACCATAGCCAGAAAAAACGATGACTCATCTGCATCTGGATGAGGCATTTGAGCTTGGAAGGGTCCTGCATGGTTTGACCAACATCGATGATAGAATTTCTGAACCTTTTAGAGTTAGGAAACGCTCTAAACTCCAGAGAGAACATTCAAACAAAAGGTTCAAAGATTACTCTAGGATGCTCATTACCTTTAAGCAGAAGGATCATCCTTCTAGCAATTTTTGCTTCAACCGCTGTGATTGATACCCTGCATGCATATATGGAGTGACCAACCAAACCACACTTGATACATATCTTGAATACCTTTTCGTATCTGAACTGGATCCACACTCGCCCACCTTGCTCCATCTTCAGATGACACCTTGAAATGAGAGGATCTTCCAAGTTGAGCCATACCCTCACCCTTTGGTATGACCATCTTCCATCTCTATCATATCTCATGTCCACCTCCATGACTGGACCCACAAAATGCCCTATATAATCTGCAAAGTCAGGGTGAGCATATGCAAAAAGAATCTCATGCAGCTGGATCCATAAGGGAGCAATGGGAGCTCCAATATTCCTAAGAGATGCAAAAATATTATGCATCCCCAACACCAACAAAGCACCTACAATATTCCATGGTCCCTCCTCTAAAACCACAGCCACATCATTTGGTTTAGAAAAAAACAAGGAGATATTTTCTCTCCTCGATACTTTGTACTTCAAAATAGCCTGACAGATTTTAAATCCCATGAAGCATGTGATTGAGATACTTGAGCGAAAATTTCCTTTTTTCCATCAATATTGCTATCAACGAGCACTGGATATTAGTGGAGTTACATCTTACTATTGACCTAGGACATACTAACTCCCACATCTTTCTGACCACAAATGACTCCATAGTTCCTCTTTCAACCTAGCAGATTTCTCACTTCCTCTCAAATTTACTATTTCTCTATCCCAACTAGTGTCCTTGTCCCAACCTGATTTATCTAGGTTGATACAGACACTAGGAAGTTAAACCACTCAAACCAGATGGAGATTTTCTTCCTTTATTTCCACTTATCTAGCCCTACACTAACCTTACACTCCAATTGAACTGACAGTCCACTAATAGATGATGAACCTTAGTGAAGAAATACACTCCTTGATCATTACCTAGCTATACCTAAGGAAGGCCAACAGGCTCTGCTGCAATTTACTGTAGCATGCAACAACTACACCACGGCCTAAACCCTATTGTAATGATTGGCAATGATGGAGGTATTGTTACTCTCTTCTAATTTGAGAGCTCCTTATTAGAGATTTGATGAATGATATTTTTTTTTGTCTCTCTTTGTTTCTATTTAGACAACTTAATGGATCCTTGAATTGTCTCATTGGGACACCATTAGGACAATCTAGCTCTCTCATCCCAATGTAATATATGTTTTTAGGGTTTTTGTTCCTCTTGATGATACTCGAAGAACATGATAAAACTCTCTAACTCCTTCACCTCTTACAAATGGCGCACCCGAACAACAAGTGAGCCTCAAAATGGATCACACATTATCAACAATATCAATCGCACATCGACACACGGAAGAGACTATTATAACTATAAATATCATCCTCTTGGTATAAAAGAGAGGGAGACAATTTGAAATATAATTTATTAGTCACTCTCTACTTTGTCTCTTCATAAAATTCTTTAAACACATATTCAAAATCTCCGTTAACTGTGTGGTGAAGTGTTTTAATTATGACTAAGCTTCGAACCGGACTAAACCGATGGTTTACACAAAAAACGATTCGATTCGAGCCGGTCCAACACACCGTATAAACATACATATAGGCTGGAGCAGAGCAAAAGCACAAACCAAAGAGACGAGCATTTTTGAAGCTTCAGCAAACAGCAATGGCGTACCTCACAACCCGGCGCACTCTAGCATCACTTCTCAGAAGAGCCCTCTCTTCTTCTTCTTCTCTTTCTTCTCCCCTCGCCTCTCGTTCACGCTTCGCTCTCACAATCCTCAACCAGCAACCCCGATCCCAACACGTCCCCAACTCGCTCACCGTTCCAACTCGCTTCAAAACGTCCGCTCCGGGCTGCGGCAAGCGACCCTCCAAGGAGGACCTCCTTCTCAAAGGCTGCGACTTCGAGCATTGGCTGATCATCATGGACTTCCCGACCAACCCGAAACCTTCCGAGGAACAAATGATTGATTCGTTCGTCAAAACCCTAGCCTCTGTGCTCGGAAGGTACTGTTTTAATCATTGGCTTGCTTCTCTTTTTCAATTTTCTGGTTTCGTTTATTAGGGTTTTTGTGGGGTTTTAGTGAGGAAGAGGCGAGGAAGAAGATATACTCGGTTTGCACGAGCTCATATACTGGCTTTGGTGCTCTCATCTCTGAGCAGCTTTCTTCCAAAATCAATGGTATCTGTTTCTGACTTTCTGGGTTGGCTATTTTAGGGTTTAGGGTTTAGTGTTGTTGCCTCTTTATTATCGATTTTGACTCTTTTTCTTTACACTACAAATAATATCAGCAAATGTGTTAATGGTTGAGACTCGGTCAGACCAGCGAAAGATTTGAGAGATTGACTCATTCACAATTAGCAATCATGCCACCACAATGAATTTGTGGGCGCTTAGAGCATCCGCATTTGGGACTTAAAATGAGTCCCTATGCGTCATATTTTAACTTTGTTGATGGGACTCAAATTTAATCACTAGTTATCATATCATTAGTCATTGCTTGCGCTAATTAAGACTTGGTTATTCTCTCTTATTGGACACATGACTATAGTTTGTTGGCTATCAATTGAAAATAACAATAAAAGATTGGATCCCGGACCTCTGTATAGGGCCTGGCCCTTTAGCAAAATTTTCCACGTTGGATGTCCTCTTAGAAACTAAAGCCCCCTTGTGCAGGTTCTAAGGTGTTGGGGACTTTTGATGTAGATGCTCTAAGCACCGGCCAAGATCTATTTTTTTGTTTGGGTGGCTGAGTCTCCCTACTCTCGAGAATTAATGGTTGAGACTTAGTCATGCCCACAAATT
>JAYMTE010001312.1:0-13743 GCA_036897545.1 Pelargonium fulgidum
TAAAGCATTAATGAGATAGAGAGAGATCTGGGAAGAAAAGGTCTAAACTCAGACACATTTAACACCTGCCTGTGTTTGACAAGGTAATTTTAAGATGCAATGCAATATTCATTGGTATAATCAACATCTCATAATGTTGAGCCAAAATTACATTTTTCTACCGACATGAGACCTTAATTTATGCACAGTAAGTAAATTCAAATATATAAAAAATCCCAAGAAATTGAGCATTATTGTAACTATCTGGAGATTAATGATTTTTTTTTTGGTTTCATTCAAATACTTTAGAGTTTAGAGTTTTTCATTGACGCAATAATAGAAGAGAGGAGACATACCCAAACTTGTGACGGCCTCTGAAGCGAAATCAAGCGTTGATATTGAGCCAAATTGGGAATTGGATTCAAGTTAGAGCTATCGTTTCTGAAAGAGAGCACAAGATAATCGATCACATTGTTGCAATTTTGAATCAGAAATAGAATTTGCGATCGGGATTTAGGGTTTTGGATGGGATTTGGAAATGTAAGTGAAGTGAAGTGAAAAGACAGAGAAATGAAGTGACTCGCGCCAATAGCTGATGTCCGTTAGGAGCCGGCACATAATGTGTTAACTTTTTCCAAAAACTGGGTTCTTAAATCATCTACCAAAAAGCTAAGTAACTCGTACACCACTCGGTTCGTAAACTAGCTCGTAAATTAAAAAATTATCTAACTAAGTTACACTGACTAAATAATCAAACTGAAGGCACTTGAATCTTTCTTATCAGTCAAATAATCAGGTTGAAGACGCTATAATCTTTTCCCTCATCCTAAAAACCACAAACAACTGACAATTGTTACGCTTGAAGTTTAAGATGACCACGTGGAAGGCTCTGCCACCGCCCCTCACCACCATTGGATCTGTCATTTGATTCGGCAACAAACTTGAAAGTTGATATAATGACTCCGACCAAACCGTTATCTCCTTCACTGCAACCTCATCCTGTTGTCCTACATGCACATCAATTAAAAAAAATCTACCGCGAATCTATGCCACCGCCACACTACAAGCCTTAAATATACTTTAACTTGCTATCAAAGCAATAGTTTACTACCTAAAACGATATGATTTGAATGCAATAGTTTGTTCATGCTCTTTAGGCTGGTGGAATTCCAATAACTTTAATTTGATTATTCAGACTAATGAAGAGATTTTCAGTGCCTTTGTCTTGATTATTCATGAATTTTTAGTTATTGTGCCTTAATTTGATAATGTCAATTTTTTGTTTACAGATTCGTCTGCAAATCTAGTGACACACAAATTAGTTAATTATTCAATCATTTAATCTGAGTTGTCTGATTAAATTAGTTTTCAAGGTTTCAGTTTCATACTGATTTTGCTATGGTTGAATTTGAATCAAAAGCTTATTATTTGTGATCTGTAACACCTTAACTGATTGTTTTATTCATGATTAGCCATTTGTTATATTTATCCCGTTAATCATATTCCTAGTGCCAATCGTGCGTTTAAAATTGATAACCCTCTTGGTGTCAACTATTCTCGAACATGCAAGGAAGTGAGCTGACACAGACATCATCTTAGTCTTTGGATCAATGTTTCTGTTAGAATATAGTCTGAAACTTCATCAATAGATTCCAACTGGATTTTCAATTGACTCGAATTGTTTCTTTTTTTAGAACTAGTATATCTAACTAATTAGAGTTCTGTGTTCTCAAGTCTTATGAATGCTAATTTGTATTTATATAATTCATCATCATCAACAATAAGATTGCTAATTGCATTCTTTATCAATTAATTATTATGCTGATAACCATTTTCACTTACCATTAATTAGTCATTGATTCAGTATTTTCTTATTGCCCTAAATATTCATTCTGGTCTGTTGTGATGTAAGAGTTTAGTTCCCTTTTTACTAAGCCTTAATTGAGTGTGCTTAGAGTCACACATGCATGTCACTATGTTGTTTCTGTAGAACTTGTAAACTGAGATTTCATGTTTCATTGATTGGTGACATCGAAGATTCAATTAACATATTAGTGATCACATGGATGTACAGTGTAGCAGAGATACGAGGGATTCAATATGATTCATGTAAACATCATATCACTATTTAGGATGTCGTACTTGGTATTCCCACAAATGGCGTAATATAAACATGAGAGACAGCAATGAAAGCCGTGGGGAACAACGATGTAAAGGGCAAGTATATTGGAGTTCTTAAAGAACATGGTGTGTTGTTAACAACATTGTTGTACATTTTTTATTACATGAATTTCATGTATAAAGTAGGTGATCCTCTGCTTTATTATTTATTTTTTTAACTTTGAAAAGATGTTTTATGTTTGTGTACTTTAATTTCTAGTTAATTTTCAAGGTACTCGAGTATGTTTGAATTATTCTCGAACTTGATGTATCTTATTCATGATTGATCAAAATATTTTTTTGATATTTTTATGTATTATCATTTGAATGTGAGACTCAATCTTCTTTTCTTTTTGTTATTTATTCTTTCTTCAACCTTCAAACGTTCATGTTTCCATCACCCTTTATATTAAAGGGCTTAGCATCGAACATGGAGTCCTCTAAAGCCTACTCTCAAATTCTTCTTTAAGTATTAAGTCTTTTTGTCATATTGTTTTTCAGTCAAAATGTTATCTTTTTTTTTTAGAGTTTTCAAAACCAATTACAGTTTTGTGGTTTTTGATATTGAAATTGATCGTTTTTAAATGGGTTTGCGGCTGCAAACCATTGTAACTTAATGTCTATGTGTATGACTCGAGTCAATAGCTTGGTAGCTCAAGTAATCATGCATATATGGAGACAAAGGTGTTATTGTCTTCTTCAACCAAGACACATGGTTTCTTAGTTCCCGTATCACTTAGTGTTAAATAATGTCATACTAATTAGTGATGTTTTAGCTAATAGTCGTGCAAATGATTTTTCTAATGAACTTTTATTTGTAAGATGGAAGCTGGCTCCGTTGGGGTGGGTAAAGTTGAAGTGTGATAGGTGGAATAATTCGGGATAACGAGATTGGCTCATTGGATAGGCTGGGTGTATGCTTGGTGTTTGTATTAGGATTTGAAGCCCTACACGTGGGGCTCCAACTTGATTGGGCCGAAGGATGGAGACAGATCAAGTGTAATATGGATTTCACCAATGTGGTGCAGACAATCTCATCGAGACAATGTGAAAACTTTCGAGGTAGAGGCTTTGTTTAGAGGACATGTTTGATCTATTTATATTTTTGGATAATGGAAGTTAGACATATTTAACTATAAAAAAATTAAGTTGCGCCTAAACTCGTAAATATAACTTTGGGGCGTTTAGCCAAAACAAAGATCCACCAAAGTCTTACTATTGAGCTAAGTAACGCTTTGGAAAAGGCGGGAGGGAGACGTGTAGTTGGCTTATCCATGTCATTACTCATTTTTTATTTATTTGATTTTCTCATGTGTACATTTTCATGTTACTCTTTCTCATTGTTCATTTGGTTTTGTAACTTTGTTCATGGGCTTCAAGCGTACCAGAAGAGTTGGGCTCAGTCAGTGAAGTAGAGGGTAGTTTGGTCAATAATGGGCCAGGGTTACACTGCGCACCAAGCGTACGATAGCAAAAAGTCAACACACGCCTCCGAAGGAAGCTAGGGTCGGCCACTTCGTCTATAAATACATCCTTAGGGAGAACTTTCCGGTTTGGTTTAGACTCTTCTCTGAAGAAATTCTTCCAGAGAGGATCGATCTCTTCAAAGCAAGAAATCGAAAACATTTGAAAACAAAAATTCCCCAAATACAAATATTAATAACCCGAAAAAGAAAGACAGTGACAATTTTCCTTTCACAGCACTCAATTCTTAGCTCTTCTTTTTTGTTTCTTCTGAATCTATAGTTTTCTTCTTCTTTGGAATTGGGTCGCCATGGATATGCGGTTTCCTTACTCCCCGGCGGAGGTGGCCAAAGTCCGCATGGTCCAGTTCGGCATACTCAGCCCCGATGAGATCGTAATTTCTCCGTTACTTGATTTCTCTATTGGTTTTTGTCCCTCTTACAGTCTGTTTGGTTGCCGAGAAAATGGCCCTTGGGATCTGGCAACGAGTAGTGGTTCACTAACTGTTGTTAGATTGTTAGATTCCGGGTTCTTTTTTCGTTTCGATTGTTTTTTCTCTCGCGAATGTGTTTTCGGAGTTAAAACTGTTGATTTAGGGTTTCTGGATTTTTTGCTGGGATTTTGAATTGATTGTGTTTTTGGCACGCAGAGGCAAATGTCTGTGATACATATTGAGCACAGTGAGACGACGGAGAGGGGCAAGCCTAAGGCGGGCGGATTGAGTGATCCTCGGCTTGGAACCATTGATAGGAAGATGAAGTGTGATACTTGCACGGCCAACATGGCGGAGTGTCCCGGCCATTTTGGGCATCTTGAGCTTGCCAAGCCTATGTTCCATATCGGGTTTTTGAAGACGGTGCTTTCGATTATGCGCTGTGTGTGCTTCAATTGCTCCAAGATTCTTGCAGATGAGGTATGACAGATTGTACTAAATTATGCCCTTTTGATGACTAATGGAAGGTCCTCTAATGTGTTATATGGTAAATATTATGCGATTGAGAGGATGATTTGTATATTAGGTATTGAGGTTTCTATACTTTGTATGGATTATATTGGAGTAAAAAGAACAAAAGATAACTCCTTTATGACTTATCATGAAAAAAAGTGGATTTTTAAAGAATAAGACAAGTGAGTGGTGTACATGCAATTCTGTTATGAATGTTCACAGTGAAGAATGAGCGATCCCTCAGCTTGGCATTATTCTCCGTGGAGGTTTTTGTATATCATATTTGTCAAAATCTTTGATAGGATAGAATCCTGTGTGATTTAAAATAAGCTCCATGTGACACTAGGTTATATTTTGGAGATTGTAATCTTTGTACTTGACATATGCTGCATTATTGTCAAATCTGTTTTATACTATACACCCTCCACGAGTTGATAGCTCTAGGGTTTCTTTTAGTTTTCTTTACTGTTATTTTATTTTATGGTCTGATTAAGATAGAATTATATGCAAATCTAAAAATTTCAGCATCTTGCATAGTAAATGTTCAGGAATTAATTCCATTTTACTTAACAATTGGTGCAGGAGGACCACAAGTTTAAGCAGGCATTGAGAATAAAGAATCCCAAAAATAGGCTTAAAAAAATCTTAGATGCCTGCAAGAACAAAACAAAATGTGATGGAGGTGATGATATTAATGTTCAAGGCCAAGACACTGATGAACCAGTCAAAAAGAGTCGTGGTGGCTGCGGTGCTCAGCAGCCAAAGCTCACTATTGAAGGTATGAAAATGATAGCAGAGTACAAGGCTCAAAGGAAGAAAAGTGATGATCAGGAACAACTTCCCGAACCGGTTGAAAGGAAGCAGACACTGACAGCAGAAAGGGTAAATCATTCAGCATGCCTAGTATCTATATTTCTAATGTGTTGCGTGGTCCTAACATTTTGTTGAATGTGCTATAGGTTCTTAGTGTTCTAAAGAGAATAAGTGACGAGGATTGCCAATTGTTAGGTTTGAACCCTAAATATGCCCGCCCAGATTGGATGATTTTACAAGTTCTTCCAATTCCTCCACCTCCTGTTAGACCCTCTGTGATGATGGACACTTCTTCTAGGAGTGAGGTTAGCTTCTTCAATTGTTTTCCCACTTATGCTAGACTAAGTGGGCCCATCTTTACAACTAAATGATCACCATTCATTTTGGGTGTACCTTTTCTTTTTCAATTGTAGTAAGCAAATGTTTTGATGTTGCTGGTAAGGACTTCATGATGTTGTAAGTAAATTCTGATTTCTTTTGGTTCTTCATTGTAGGATGATTTAACTCATCAATTGGCGATGATTATCCGGCACAATGAAAATTTAAGAAAGCAGGAGAGAAATGGAGCACCTGCTCATATCATTTCAGAGTTTGCACAACTGTTGCAGTTCCACATAGCTACATATTTTGATAATGAGTTACCTGGACAGCCAAGGGTATGGCTACATGAGTTTGTGCGTTGTCTTGTTGCATATAAAGTATTTATATGTATTAACTGTTTGTTTATTATTATTATTTTTTTTCCTTACAGGCCACGCAGAGATCAGGAAGACCTATTAAGTCAATATGTAGTAGGCTTAAGGCAAAGGAGGGCAGGATTAGAGGTAATTTGATGGGTAAACGAGTGGACTTCTCAGCAAGGACGGTCATAACACCAGATCCAAACATTAATATCGATCAATTGGGTGTACCATGGAGTATTGCTCTAAATCTTACATATCCAGAAACTGTGACTCCATATAACATTGAAAGGTTTGTTTTTTTTTTTTTTTTTAAAAGACATTTGTTTCCTAGTTTTGTAACATTTTGTTTGCTGTTTGTTATTATCTCACTAACCTCTCTTAAAACAGGTTGAAGGAGCTTGTTGAATATGGACCCCATCCACCGCCTGGGAAAACTGGCGCCAAGTATATCATAAGGGACGATGGTCAAAGGCTTGATCTTCGCTACTTGAAAAAGAGTAGTGATCACCATTTGGAGCTTGGATACAAGGCATCATTTTATATCTTAACAGGTTTTGCTTTTATGTAATGCCACTTAACATCCAATACTCAACTTGATTATCGTGTTTGCAGGTGGAGCGGCATCTAAATGATGGAGATTTTGTTTTGTTTAATCGGCAACCTAGTCTCCATAAAATGTCCATTATGGGACATAGGATCAAAATTATGCCATACTCCACTTTCCGGTTGAACTTGTCAGTCACTTCTCCATACAATGCTGATTTTGATGGTGATGAAATGAATATGCATGTTCCTCAGTCATTTGAAACTAGAGCTGAAGTATTGGAGCTAATGATGGTACCGAAATGCATTGTGTCCCCCCAAGCCAATCGGCCTGTAATGGGTATTGTCCAGGATACACTATTAGGATGCCGTAAAATCACCAAGAGGGATTCATTCATAGAGAAGGTAATGATTGGAAAGTAGTTATTATCCTATAGCTTGTTTGCTTTTATGTGTTATGCTGTGCACCATTTTCTTTTTATATTTTGCTTTTTTTATTGGTCCAATGGTAGTTGAATTGCCACTGATCATTTTCAGGACGTTTTTATGAACATCTTGATGTGGTGGGAAGATTTTGATGGGAAAGTCCCTGCTCCTGCAATTTTGAAGCCTCGGCCTCTATGGACTGGAAAACAAGTTTTTAATCTTATTATACCCAAACAAATAAATCTATTGAGATATTCTGCATGGCACGCAGAGACAGAAAGAGGATTTTTAACACCTGGAGATACTCAAGTTCGAATCGAGAAAGGGGAGCTTCTTTCGGGGACCCTTTGCAAGAAGACAATGGGGACTTCCACTGGAAGTCTTATACATGTCATATGGTATGTGTTTTAGAAATATTGCTGTAAACTTTGGCATTTGGATTAAGGAGTTGCTGATTTACAGTCAGTTATGGCATCTTGCAAGTTAGCTCAATCTGAGCCTCTTTTTTAACTTCCTGGAGGAGCTGATCTCGTGAAGAACTAATTTCTTTGGATTTTTTTTTTCCTCTCGACATAATATGATCTTAATTTTTGGTCCAAAAGCCAAATTCAGATAACTTTATCTTGCCTTTCACCAACCATGCCTGAATTTTCACATCAGCTCTAAATGTTATAGTTCGTACAGTCTTTTTCATCTTTTCTTTGACTGTATTAATCTATGCAGGGAAGAGGTTGGTCCAGATGCAGCCAGGAAGTTTCTGGGACATACTCAGTGGCTTGTCAATTATTGGCTTTTGCAAACTGCTTTCAGCATTGGAATAGGGGATACAATTGCTGATGCAGCAACGATGGAAAAAATTAATGAAACCATTTTTAAAGCAAAGGAGGAGGTGAAGAACCTAATCAGGGACGCCCAAGAAAGGAAGTTAGAAGCTGAGCCAGGACGAACCATGATGGAGTCTTTTGAAAACAGAGTGAATCAGGTACTTGAAACAATTTGATTGTCTACGTTCCTTTCTGTTTTGGATATCTTTTGAGTGTTAACTTCGCTGCCTTTGTTCTTATTCTTTAGGTGTTGAACAAAGCCAGAGATGATGCAGGAAGTAGTGCTGAGAAAAGTTTATCAGAGAGTAACAATTTAAAGGCAATGGTTACTGCAGGATCTAAAGGAAGTTTTATTAATATATCACAGATGACTGCTTGTGTGGGTCAGCAGAATGTTGAGGGTAAGCGAATTCCATACGGTTTCATAGACCGAACATTACCACACTTCACCAAGGATGATTATGGGCCTGAAAGTCGTGGATTTGTAGAGAACTCATACTTGCGTGGGCTGACCCCACAAGAGTTCTTTTTCCATGCCATGGGTGGTAGGGAAGGTCTTATTGATACAGCTGTGAAAACTTCTGAGACTGGGTACATCCAGAGGCGACTGGTCAAGGCTATGGAAGATATCATGGTCAAGTATGATGGAACTGTGAGGAACTCACTGGGGGATGTTATTCAATTTCTATATGGGGAAGATGGTATGGATGCTGTTTGGATAGAGTCACAGAAGCTAGATTCTTTGAAGATGAAAAAGAAAGAATTTGATAGGGTTTTCAAATATGAAATCGATGATGAATTCTGGAATCCAGGTTACATGTTGCCCGAACATGTTGACGATTTAAAAACTATCCGAGAATTCCGCAATGTTTTTGATGCTGAAGTTCAAAAGCTCGAAGCTGATAGACTCCAACTTGGAACAGAGATTGCTACTACAGGTGACAATACTTGGCCTATGCCTGTTAACCTCAAGAGGCTCATATGGAATGCACAGAAGACCTTTAAGGTTGACTTACGTAGGCCTTCTGATATGCACCCTATGGAAATTGTAGAAGCTGTTGACAAGCTCCAGGAGAGACTCAAGGTTGTTCCAGGTGAAGATTTGTTGAGTGTGGAAGCTCAAAAGAATGCCACCTTATTCTTCAATATTTTGCTTCGTAGCACATTTGCTAGTAAAAGGGTGTTGGAAGAGTACAGGCTTACTCGCGAAGCATTTGAGTGGGTTATTGGTGAAATAGAATCACGCTTCTTGCAGTCACTTGTAGCACCTGGTGAAATGATTGGCTGTGTTGCTGCACAGTCTATTGGTGAGCCTGCTACTCAGATGACTCTCAACACCTTCCATTATGCTGGTGTGAGTGCAAAGAATGTTACTCTTGGTGTCCCTAGGTTGAGAGAAATCATTAATGTTGCCAAGAAAATAAAAACACCATCTCTCTCGGTCTACTTGAAGCCTGAAGTTGGAAAGACAAAGGAGAGGGCCAAAAATGTTCAATGTGCTTTGGAATACACTACTTTACGGAGTGTTACTCAGGCGACAGAAGTTTGGTACGACCCAGATCCCATGAGCACAATCATTGAAGAGGATGTTGATTTTGTGAAATCTTATTATGAAATGCCTGATGAAGAGGTCGCCCCTGAAAAGATCTCCCCATGGTTGCTTCGTGTTGAGTTGAATCGTGAGATGATGGTGGATAAGAAGTTGAGCATGGCTGATATTGCTGAGAAGATTAATCTTGAATTTGATGATGACTTGACTTGTATATTCAATGATGACAATGCTGACAAGCTGATCCTTCGTATTCGTATCATGAATGATGAAGCTCCGAAGGGTGAATTGAATGACGAGTCTGCTGAAGATGATGTTTTCCTAAAGAAGATTGCGAGTAACATGTTGACAGAAATGGCTCTTCGAGGTATTCCAGATATCAACAAAGTCTTTATTAAACAAGGTAAGGTGAACAAGTTTGATGAGAATGAAGGATTTAAGCCGGAAAGTGAATGGATGCTGGATACGGAAGGGGTCAATCTGTTAGCTGTTTTGTGTAATGAAGACGTAGATGCAAGGAGAACAACAAGCAACCACTTGATTGAAGTCATTGAAGTTCTTGGAATTGAAGCAGTTCGTCGATCCTTACTGGATGAGTTGCGAGTTGTTATATCTTTTGATGGATCTTATGTGAATTATCGGCATCTAGCTATCCTGTGTGATACAATGACCTATCGTGGCCATTTGATGGCCATCACTCGTCATGGAATTAATCGGAATGATACAGGGCCAATGATGAGATGCTCATTTGAAGAAACTGTTGACATTCTTCTTGATGCTGCGGTGTATGCTGAAACAGATTATTTAAGGGGTGTTACTGAAAATATTATGTTAGGTCAGTTAGCACCAATTGGCACAGGAGATTGTTCCTTGTATCTCAATGATGAGATGTTGAAGAATGCCATTGAACTCCAGCTACCAAGTTACATGGATGGTTTGGATTACGGCATGACACCTGCCCGTTCTCCAATATCCGGGACTCCATACAACGAGGGAATGATGTCTCCAAATTATTTACTGAGTCCAAGCCTCCGTCTGTCGCCTATTACAGATGCCCAATTTTCTCCTTATGTTGGTGGAATGGCATTTTCTCCTACTTCATCTCCGGGTTACAGCCCGTCATCTCCAGGCTACAGTCCTTCGTCCCCTGGCTACAGTCCCACTTCCCCTGGTTACAGTCCCACTTCTCCTGGTTACAGTCCCACATCTCCTGGGTACAGCCCCACTTCTCCAACATATAGTCCTAGTTCTCCTGGTTATAGCCCTACAAGTCCTGCATATTCACCTACTAGTCCTTCGTACTCCCCCACTTCACCCAGCTACAGCCCTACCTCTCCAAGTTATAGCCCCACTTCTCCTAGTTACAGTCCAACTTCACCGAGTTACAGCCCCACTTCTCCTGCATATAGCCCCACTTCTCCGGCATACAGCCCCACCTCTCCTGCATATAGCCCTACATCACCTTCCTACAGCCCTACTTCGCCTTCTTACAGCCCCACCTCGCCTTCCTACAGCCCCACCTCGCCTTCCTACAGCCCTACCTCGCCTTCCTACAGCCCCACCTCACCTTCATACAGCCCCACATCTCCTTCATACAGCCCTACTTCACCAGCTTATAGCCCAACCTCTCCTGGTTATAGTCCAACTTCACCTAGCTACAGTCCTACCTCACCGAGCTATAGTCCTACATCTCCAAGTTACAATCCCCAGTCAGCAAAATACAGCCCATCACTTGCATATTCACCAAGCAGTCCAAGATTGTCGCCATCAAGTCCATATAGTCCTACATCTCCGAACTACAGGTAAGCCAACTTCTATTATATGCTTGAGTATCATTATGTTTCCTTGTGTGGTTGCCAATCATATTAAGTGTGACGTATACTTTTGTCAATTATTACTTCTTTTTTACATTATTGTGGCGAATTATTTTATCATAAGTTTAATGTTTTATTTTTTTGTTACAGTCCAACATCACCATCGTATTCACCAACTTCACCATCTTATTCCCCTTCGAGCCCTACTTATAGTCCCAGCAGGTGAGGCAATTTTTGTGTTTTTTCTCCCTCTATTTTTAATCTTGTTCATTAAACTTCTGGTTTTCACTTCACCAACTATCTCTAGTAGCACATGCTTTTTGCGATGCTCTGATTTATCAGTTCACAGTATTGAAGAGCATGAATAGAAAATGTTAGCTGTTGAAAGTGAAAAAAGTTATGATAGATGGTCACACACCTGGTTACTGCCTTGATTGATCCTTTAGACACTGGTTTTTGGCAGTTCCTCATTTTTCTTAATCTGTGCATGGGAAATCATTTTTGTCGAATTTGTGTCTTGGATGTGACACAAATCCCCCCTTTTGGTGGTACCCTTTGTAGCATGGTTATAGAAGTGGGTTTAAATAGACTGACTTCTTTAATTGAACGGTGTCTTCAAAATGTTGTGTCTAAGTATAGACTAGTATTACATTCATAATGTTTTGTGAAAATTTAGTGCTATGACCAGGATGCTTTAAAATTATGTTTTGATCTTATTTCAGTCCATATAACTCTGGAGTGAGCCCAGATTACAGTCCAAGTTCTCCGCAGTACAGGTAAGCTGAGGCTACAAATTGTTATTGTAACAGTAGGTATACACGGTTTGTTGCATACAAGTTGCAAGAAGCTGGTCGATGTATTTAACTCTATTGTTATCCATGCAGTCCAAGTGCAGGGTATTCCCCAAGTGCGCCTGGGTACTCACCATCATCTACCAGTCAGTACACTCCACAAACAAGCAACAAGGATGACAGGAGCACTAGATAGGCGAGTTGTTCATAATCAGCTAGAGAAACTATGCAAAGAAAGGTACATTCCAAATTTTCACTTTAAATTGAAATTGGAAAGTATTGAATTGTCATCTGTCAGGGCACAACTAATCCTTCCATTCATTGGCCAAATATGCCCAGTTTTGCTGGTAATGTAACATAGTGAAGATTAGCTTAGAGGTCGGGAAGTATTGAATTGTCATCTGTCAGGACAAAACTAATCCTTCCATTCATTGGCCAAATATGCTCAGTTTTGGTGGTTATGTAATGTAGTGAAAATTAACTTAGTTGAGATTTTTATTTATTCTTTCCCTGTAGAAATTGTATTGTGACGTAATTATCATCATTTTTGGTGATATTAGCTTTCAGCTCAACTGGTACTCTATCATTGTCATCCTAGTAACACTGCCTCACTGTATTAATGCTGCGATAGTCTTTGGTTAAGGGATTCAATCTCTCATGAGAGTTCCTAATTTTATTTTTCTTATTTGTTGCCAACTTATGGCTTTGTCTCATGGATGATTTTCATATTCTGAGTTGTTAAAATGGGCTGAAAACCAAAACCTGACCATTTGGTTTGAGGAGATACACTTGATTGATTGACATGGCTGCATGCATGCCATTAACCGATGATGCTTCATTCTCAAGTTGAGCATTAATCATATGTTCTCAGAGTAATCTACATTTTAGGTGCTGATTTGTGTACATCTATCTTTATTCAAGTTGCAGCAGCAGCTATAGACTCTGCCAAAGTCCAGTCCAGTCCGGTCGAGAAAGAAGATTGAAGTTGGTGTGAAGTAGAAGCACTTAATGGTGTCAAGTAAAATGTTTCCTGTTTGTTAGATTGTTAATTGTCTAAAAACTACTGCTGGAAGATTGTGATTCTTCTTGTAAGGAAGGAATCTGGTGTGGTCTCTTTGTTTTCAAGCAAGGACAAACACAAGCGAAAAAAAAAAAAAAAAGAAGAGTTTCTTGGCCAATTAATTCTTAGATGTATTAATAAGATTACAAATGTTTATTTGAATTGCTATTACTTTCTCCCTGTTTATATATATATATATATTCCTTAATTAACATGTTTCTATCTCCATGATATTTGCACTTCTTTTTTCCCACTATTAACTTGACACTGAATTTTTTTTAAAGATAAATATGACATTCGTTTAAGACCAGTCAAATGCCAAATACAAAAGTAAGAACTTACAATATGTATTCATACCTAAGATCTAAATCTGAAAGGGAAAACAAGAGAACAAAATTTTGGTTTTGGATCCAAAAAGAGAAGTAACAAATATATAACCCCATAAATATTAAATTTGATAAAAAAAATGAACAAACCCTAATTAGAGAAGAGATGAGTAAGGAAACCGAGAAGTTTAATGATGCAATTGACTTGAATCACGGAGTTAAACAAAATTTTTTTGACTTCTATTGGGGTTATCATATATTTTTTTTTGGGAAAAAGGTTCCCGGAGGTTCCTGTACTATCTCATTTGTTCTATGGGGGTCCTCGTACTATGTTTTGTTTCTCGTGGGTCATAGTAGCTCAAGTA
>JAYMTE010001313.1:0-13742 GCA_036897545.1 Pelargonium fulgidum
AAACTAACGGTAGGACTGCTGTGACCAATTTTTCATTAGGTTGGGGACTGCTGTAGCTTTATTTTAGGTTGAGGACCTGGCTGTTCAGTTTTGAAAAGGTTGGGACACCTAGGATATTAAACCCATTAATATAATTATTCATAACAATATTCATATTTATTTTGAGTTTATCTGTGCAGCTAGCAACCAGCAACTTGGTGCTCCTGAAGCCACCAGTCTCATAGTCATCGGTATATACACTTCCAGTTCCACACTCAATTCCTCCACCTCCTGATATTTTCCCTCCCAATCAAACACAAATCAATACTCTCTCTCTGTGTGCACATTAGGGTTCTTCGCCATGGAGAGGACGGCTCTCCTCCGCTCCCTCACCTGTTCTTCACTCGCCGCCAATCGCTTCTTCTTCCGCTCCTCTCACCGTCTCCCCCGCGCCGCCTTCTCTTCCTCTGCTCGCCGAGCTTCCGCCGTCTCCAGGCGCTCCCAAATCCGCCGCCGCTGGAGGATTTCTCCTTCTGCATCCTCCTCCTCTATCCGCTTTAGTAAACACTATTCCTCTATCGCTCCACGCGCCGTCGCATCACCTCCTGCTCAGCCCTCTCCAGGTACTGCCAAATTTTAATCACCTTTCGGTTTCGATTTCATGTGATGAGCTGAGATACCGAATGAGCTGTTGGATTTTGCTATTTTGTGCGTTTGTTACTGCTATTTTTGCGAGTTTTGGTGTGGAAATGGGAGCAGTAGATGGAAAATCGAGTTCATGATTTTGTTTCAAATTAGTGAACTCAAATGTTGATTGAGCAAACTGTACAGTTAGAAACATGTTGTACGTACTTGTTACCGAGCTGGGTGTGGCAAATGAAAAATTAACCTCTAGAAACATGTTGTTGATGTTTGCTTGCAGTTTCAGTTTAGAGGAACTTGTGTTTAGGAATTTCAATGAACAGTATTTTTAATGTTGTTTTTTGTTCATGTAGAGATTATTGGGGTCCAGGATGAGGTTGCAGAGAAGCTTGGGTTTGAGAAGGTGTCAGAAGAGTTCATAGGAGAGTGTAAATCGAAGGCCGTGCTTTTCAGACATAAGAAGACTGGTGCAGAGGTCATGTCAGTGTCGAACGATGACGAGAACAAGGTGTTTGGCATTGTTTTCCGCACACCTCCGTAAGTGGATCGAATCAGCTATACTTTTGCTTGCTTTATTAGGTGATTATATCTGAGCTATAACATCAATGTGACTAGACATTCATTAATTGGTTGTTATTATGTTACTTATAGCACTCTCATCGTATAGTGTAGCTGATGATGTTAGTGCCTTGATGCTGACCTGCACCGTTGAATGTAGTTTACATTCGATGTATCTGTCAAGCTCAGTGTAAAATTGAAAAAAGTAGGGTTGCACATGAACAGCTACACGGGGCGATGATTAACCAACTAGTAGGTGTATAGGTTATTGACAGTTATGGAATTTCTGATACTAGAAGAGGGTACAGCATCTATTGCCAATGACTGTGTCTCTTTTAAGATTCTGTGTAAACATTTAAGATTCTCAAAGGTTCATCTACATATTTAAGATTCTCATTTCATAGGAAATTTGAAAATGGAAATTCCATTTGCAACAAAAAAACTTTAAGGAAAAATAGATAGGAAATGCATTTTTTGTTCTGCAACAGTTTGCTGATTGCATAATTAGATTGCTATTGTTGGGAAGGTCTCCAAAAACTTCAGTTTGTGTCAGATGAGTTGTTTTTTTTTTTCCTTCTTTATTTTTGCGAGGAAGATTTTCAGAACCTCCTTAGATATTGTATCGTGAATGATAGGCATCCTTAGATGTTCTGCAACGGTTTCCTAATTGCATAACTAGATTGGTATTGTTGGGATGGCCTCCAAAAACTTCAATTTGCGTTAGATGAGTTGGTTATCTGCTCAATTTTTTTTTTTTTTTGTGTGTGTGTGTGTGGAAGATTTTCAGAACCTCCTTAGATCTTGTATTGTGATTGATATGCATCCTTATTGTTTTTTCTTTTTATACTTGTTAGTTCTAGATTTAAACTCTCTTAAATCTGTTTGTAATGCAGGAATGATTCCACTGGAATCCCACACATATTGGAACACAGTGTATTGTGTGGTTCAAGGAAATATCCTTTGAAAGAACCATTTGTTGAATTATTGAAGGGGAGCTTGCATACTTTTCTTAATGCATTTACCTATCCTGATAGGACTTGCTACCCAGTTGCTTCCACAAATACAAAGGTAAAACAATAGATTTTCATGGTTTCATTGGTGTTGGACCTACATTTGGTTTTAATACATATCATTACTTTTTGAACAGGACTTTTACAATTTGGTGGATGTTTACCTGGATGCTGTCTTCTTCCCTAAATGCGTGGAGGACTTCCAGACTTTTCAACAAGAGGGTTGGCATTACGAGCTTAATGATCCGTCAGAAGACATATCATACAAAGGTTTTATTCTTTTGTTATTATTATATGCATATTCAATGGATTCTATTGTTCTCTCTTGTGGTTGCACTCTGGTGTTGTCTTGACATATAATATCCATTGGTTAATAGTTCGAAATCAGTTTGGTTTTTTGTTACACAACCACTTTCCGTCTTTATCCTAAATGACATCATTTCATTGTCCATTTCAGGTGTTGTTTTCAATGAGATGAAAGGTGTTTATTCCCAGCCTGATAACATTTTAGGGCGAGCTTCACAGCAGGCAAGTCTTGTCTATTTTTCATGTTTAGAGTTGAACATGTAAAACCATTTTTTTTTTCTTCAAGGAAGTGCTAGAAATTTAATTAGCTGAAAGTTGCTTGTTCAATCTTAACCTTTTTTGTGGTGCCATGTTAAACATTGATTAAAAGATATAGTATCCAAGTTAAATTTTTATTGATTCTGATTGAAATATGTATACAGTTTGGTTGTCAGATGACGAAGAAAAAAACAGGGCTCTAATTTCGAAAAAGAAAGAGAACTCTCTCTCTCAAATGTGGTCTCATGATAACATCAATTACGGTATTTAAAAATGATAAAAAATTTAAATTTACCTTGGACAGCATAATCATGGATTTATCTACAGAATTCAGAAGGGAATAGCTTTATGCTAGGAAATTCATCCTCCAAGAAGTATTGAACTCAGCTAATAGATACAAAAATCAACAATGATGCAACTCTGTCCTTCATATACAGCATAACCTATCTACCAACCTTAAGATAGTCTTGTTTAGTGCTTAATTTGTTAAACATTCGCAATTTGTTTGGCCAACATGAGTCATTTGAGTTACATTGGCTTTTGAATTCGTTTGGAACCTTGCATTTTGTATGGAGTTAATTTAGGTGTTAGATTCTTGGTTCCGCCAACCATTCATGTTGCTAGTCAATAAGTCATTGTGAAAAATGTCACTTAATGTTCTTGCTGACTATTCTCTTGCATGTCTAGACTACATGTCGTGGCACATACTGGAAAGGAACTTGATTTTGAATGACTCAAATACAACTAACTTGATAACTTGAGTTTTTATGAAATTAAATGTTTCATGATTCTAAAATACTATTCACATTCAGGTTTGTATTTTACTATTTTTACCTGTTAAATTACCTTTTGCAGGCTCTTTTTCCAGACAATACCTATGGTGTCGATAGTGGAGGTGATCCGCCTGACATATGAGGAATTCAAGGTTTGTATTTCCCATCATTTAGAGCATCTAGTGCTGGGTGGAACATTGTTTTGTGTTCTAATGACTATTGTGTTTGTGTGTTGTATCTTTGTGATTACTACTATTCTATTGAATTGACCTAATTGATTAAGGAGTGCTTTTTGATGCTCATCACTTTAAAGGTTCCTTATTTGTGAGTTTCTAGAATATCTAAAGTAGATTATATATGAGTGGTTTTTGTCTGTGGCTGGAATCCTGTTTGTATATAATGGCCATTGCTTTTCCTGTTGGATCGATTTTGGTTCTTTTATTGGATTCTTTGTAAATCTGGAAATTCAGACCATGAATATCATAAGCTCAGTCCAAATTAATAGCCTTTAACTTTACAATGTTCATTGATGTTTTCTTTTCAAATGTTACAACTGTGCTCCTTCAAGTTACCTTCTGTTTTAGTTGTGTGAAAAATTCAAGTGTTGTGTTTTTTTTTTTTTGTCACCGCCCCGCTCACACGTGGAAATTGTGGTTTTATACTATCCTTTCTGTTTGTTTGTGTACTCTTACTTTTACATCTATACACTCTGACTTCTTAATTTCTCAATTGCATAAAATTAGTGTAACCTGAACCGTAAGGACAAGAATTTGACTTATACATATTCACATGCAGTTTTTATTTCTTACATAAAAATTATATGTTTCTTTCTGGAAATACAGGAGTTCCACCGTAAGTATTATCACCCCAGCAATGCCAGGATTTGGTTTTATGGAGATGATGATCCCAATGAGCGCCTACGTATTTTAAGTGGTAATGAGTCATATCTAGAATATTAATATTACCTTTTGTTCATGTAAACTGTCATTTGATGTATCATCTGTTTGGTTCTTCTCGTGAATTATATAGACTTTTTTTTCTTCCTGAAAGATCAAGGAAGCAAGAAGAGTAATAGGGGATAATTTCAAGAGTACTTGAGCGTTATTCTTCTTTTTTATATATTTATATATATGTGTGTATAAGGATTGAGGAGTCTAGTCATTAATGAGGTGATGACACCTCATTAAACATCTTGGATCCGGGCGGATTGCTCCGCTCACACCAATTCACTTGGGTGGGTATGAGTGAAATTTATTGGTGTCATAACCTCATTGATTTGGTTTAGGCTAAGTCAAAATTTATTAGGCTTGGATTCCTTACTCTCTCTCTCTCTCTCTCTCTCTCTCTCTCTCTCTATATATATTCAAAGTCATCCTTTGAATTAAACGAACTGCCTTTATTCAAAAGCTGTGATATTTAGGTAACTAACTCGGGTAGAAATAAATATGTACTAAAGCAAACCTCAACAATCAATTCTAGTAGTGAATTTTGGTTGGTAGTGGACAGTTGAAAATGCACTTTTATGAATAACCATAAAATTTGGGCTTGTCTTGCAGAATACCTAGATTTATTCGATGCAAGCTCGGCTCCCAATGAATCAAAGATCCTACAACAAAAACTATTTTCAAAGCCAGTGAGGATTGTTGAGAAATATCCTGCTGCCGAAGATGGTGACTTGGCCAAAAAGCACATGGTATGCCTTAATTGGTTGCTGTCTGAAGAGCCTTTGGACTTGGAAACTGAGCTTGCCCTAGGGTTTTTGGATCATCTTATGTTGGGATTTCCTGCATCTCCATTGAGGAAAACCTTGTTGGAAAGCGGTCTTGGTGATGCCATTGTTGGTGGTGGAGTTGAAGATGAGCTCCTCCAACCCCAGTTTAGTATTGGTTTGAAGAACGTCTCTGAAGATGATATTCCGAAGGTAGAAAAATTAATCATGAGTACGTTTAAAAAATTAGCAGAAGAAGGTTTTGATAACGATGCCGTGGAGGCATCCATGAATACAATAGAGTTTTCCCTCAGGGAGAATAACACAGGTTCATTTCCACGTGGCTTATCGCTGATGCTTCGTTCCATGGTAAGAACTATTCTTTCTTTCTTTCTTTCTTTCTTTCTTTCTTTCCTTCTCTAGTACACAACAAACTTCTTTTCACGTTATTTGTTTTTGTTTTTTTTATTCAATCTTTTCCACATGTTTTCCTTTTCTTTTGTTTCTCTTTACAGGGTAAATGGATATATGATAGGGATCCTTTTGAGCCATTAAAGTATGAGAAACCATTAATGGCTTTAAAAGCCAGAATAGCAGAAGAGGGATCTAAAGCTGTTTTTTCTCCTTTAATAGAGAAATTTATCTTGAACAATCCTCACTGTGTTACTGTAGAAATGCAGGTGATAATATTGACCTGAATTTGTCTTATTTCATTGTTACTGTAAAAAAACTTACTCTTTATAGCTGATGCTGATGAGTAATCTCTGTATCAGCCTGATCCAGAGAAAGCTTCTCAAGAAGAAGCAGCTGAGAGGGAAACTTTGGAGAAAATTAAAGCAAGTTTGACAGAAGAAGATCTTGCCGAACTAGCACGTGCTACACAGGAGCTACGATTGAAGCAGGAAACTCCTGACCCTCCAGAAGCTCTGAAAAGTGTTCCAAGCCTCTCTTTACAGGACATTCCCAAAGAACCTATACGTATTCCAATTGAGGTAATCATACCCTCCCACTAAGTATTAGCATATATAATGCTTCTCTGATAGGTTTCCATAGTCTTAATGGAGCACTGATGCAGGTTGGTGATGTCAATGGAGTCAAAGTTTTGAAGCATGATCTTTTTACAAATGATGTCCTTTACACCGAAGTTGTGTTTGATATGAGTGCTTTGAAGCAAGAGCTTCTTCCTTTGGTACCACTTTTTTGGTGAGATGACATCTGAAAGCCATTCTCATATTCTTTTCATGCAGATTACATTCTGTTCATAAATAATCTCATGACTTGTTCTTAAAAGGTTAGGTGTATGTATTGCAGTTGCCATTTTCTTTAAATGTAATTAGTATATGGAGGTCACCATTCCTTTTCTGCTTTAGAACTATAATGAGAGCATTCCTTTGAGTGATGGTTGATCTTATCCTTTCCTTCTGTCCAATTTTCTGTTGTGAATCCATTTATGCATTCATTTTAGTTCATATTATTTTTGCCGTCAACCATTATATTTCCCATTCTATATGTTTTGTACTAACTAGATAATCTTATATGACAACATTTTATCCCACAAACCGGGTTGGTCTTCCATGGTTTTCAATGCTTTGTAATTTGTTTGAGTTGTGGGTTTTTATTTCTCAGAGTGCACTTTCGGTCTTTCCATTATTTTTTTGTTGCTTTATTAGTGTTAAGAGTATGAAGTTCATATTGGGCTACATGTAAGACCTTGGACTATCCATACAAAAGGGCAACCTTGTTAGTTTGGTTTGATTTTCACCTTTTAGCTTTTCATTTTTACCACTTTCATCACTGCCCCTCACGTGCAAGCCTCCCATCTCTTTTTATCGTGGGCTTGACACGTGGACCAAGACTGCTTTGATACTATGTATATGACCCACTCAAAGTCTTCAACCAAAAGCTTAAGTTGATTGCTGATGGCCTCGTTTTTATTTTATACTGTGTGCGTTTGCTCTAGGCTCCATATGAGCTGGTGAGGGTCCTCCCTCATTGAAGTTTACCGGGTGGATGTATGAAAATAGAGGCATATTTTTGTTTCTTTTCTCTTTAAAATCCCAGGCAAGGTACTTTTGTGTTGCAGAAAGGAGTCTCTTGTTAAGGAAGTTTGGATTTGATCCTGAGATTTTATGATCTTTGTGCTGCTCCTCTATTGTAATAGTGCAGACATTTTTCTATCATCTTCACCACTGATAACATCAGGCAAAATCTGTCTTTCTTTTTTTCCTATTTATGTTGTAATATTAAGTCCGAATTTTTTTTTTTTTTTTGCTAATAACTTGCATTATGGAACCCATTCCGAGGATGACCTTGTTTCAATTCAGTTCTCTGATAAGATAATTCTTCAGATAGAAAAATAGATATCTAGTGGAAACTCCATTTTTCATTATTTTCCTGATGTTTACTTCCTTGAACCAGCCGCAATATCTTTCCTTGGGAATCAGCACAGCCTTTTGGAATCAACCTATTAGATGGCTGTTTCTTTTTTTTCATTGTAATTATTGCTATAAGTGCACGTCTAAGCTATACTAAATCTTTTCCTTTTTCATGTTTTAGCTATTTTCTTATCTGGATAGGAGCCTCATCAAATCTTGTTACATAAGCAGCTAAACTGTTCAAAAATTTGCTTTGTTTTACACAACTTTGCAAAGATGTTTTAGATCAGCGTTTGACTCTCCACTACATTCCTGACAGTCAATCGTTGTTAGAGATGGGTACGAAAGACTTGAGCTTCGTGCAACTTAATCAGTTGATTGGAAGGAAAACTGGAGGTATTTCAGTGTATCCATTCACCTCATCTGTGAAGGGAAAGGAGGAACCTCTCAGCCATGTAATAGTTCGAGGCAAAGCTATGGCAGGACGTGCTGATGACCTATTCCATCTGGTATTTGAATTTGTTAATAGTTTGAAGCTGATTTGCTCATTTTTTTTCATTCATTGCAGTTATTTGCATTGATTACATGGATAATTGCAGTGACTCTGGCTTTTTATGTCCTATGATTAATGTTTCAGACCTACTGTCATTTTATTGGAGAAACATATTCCTTGCCCTTGGCATTGTGTAAACTATACCCTCATGGATTTATCCTTTTATAGTTTTATGTTTAGATTAGATGATTATTTACCTGCGGATAGCTGATTAATTGTGGGGGCTCATTAATGTTATCTGATTGTAGATGAACTGTATTCTTCAAGAGGTTCAGTTTACTGATCAACAGCGTTTCAAGCAGTTTGTTTCCCAGAGCAAAGCCAGAATGGAGGTATCCATGAACTGAACTTTGTCTTAGATTTCAATAAGCAGCAAAACTGAATTCTTGAATTAGAAATCTTTAGTCTAAAAGCTTATAATTATATTCAGAATCGATTGAGAGGCAGTGGCCATGGAATTGCTTCTGCGAGGATGGATGCAAAGTTAAGTGTTGCAGGATGGGTTTCTGAACAAATGGGTGGTGTCAGGTAGGGCTATTTCACTAGTTAAAGCCTTAAAGGAGTTCTTATTCTGTCTAATCTGTATTCATTCATGTATGTGTCAGGTCTCAAGCCTGAACTTTTCATCCTGTGTTACTCTTTTGTCGCAACTTCAGAATAATTTCTTATCCATTCACATGGGCTATAGTGGTCTCAACTTTATATTGTCGTGGACACGGTTTTGATTGTGCCTTTTTGGACTTTTAATTTCCTTGCATTTTGATGTAAATAATCATTCTAATATCATTACATCATACTATATCTCTTAACACCTTGGAAAGTTCAAATTATATAGCAGACCTTTGTGGCAAAAAATGATTTAAAGCGACTGACAATTTTTTTTTTTGGTGTCCTTGTAGTTATCTAGAATTTTTGAAAGATCTGGAAGAGAAAGTTGATCAAGATTGGGATGGAATTTCTGCTTCTTTGGAGGATATTCGGGGGTCCTTCCTTTCAAGGAATGGTTGCTTGATAAATATGACTGCTGATGGGAAAAACCTCGGTAGCTCAGAAAAGTTTGTTAGCAAATTCCTAGATTTGCTTCCTAGTAAATCTCCCATTCAAACAAAAACATGGGATGCTCGACTTCCTCTAACAAACGAAGCTATTGTGATACCTACTCAGGTTGGATAATTGTTCTTGTTTGGCTTTTCCCTATTCTCCTGATTTAGTATTCTAAAAATTCCATCTCTTACAGGTTAATTATGTTGGAAAAGCTGGTAACATTTATGACGCTGGATACAAGTTGAGTGGGAGTGCTTATGTAATTTCAAAGCACATTAGTAACACATGGTTGTGGGATCGTGTGCGAGTTAGTGGTGGGGCATATGGAGGTTTTTGTAACTTTGATACTCACTCAGGTACAGTTTTTGCTATTACATACTGTTGTGTGCAGTTTTGGTTACAAGGTTAGAATCTGACCTTTTGATTTTTCTCATTTAGGAGTATTTTCCTTCTTATCATATCGGGATCCCAACTTGTTAAAAACACTTGATATTTATGATGGAACTGGAGATTTTCTGCGTCAATTGGAAATGGATGATGATACTCTTACAAAAGCAATTATAGGGACCATTGGAGATGTGGATTCATACCAGCTGCCTGATGCTAAAGGTTATAGTAGGTATGTGGACACCACTTATTTCCAGTGTGTTTTTATCTATTTCTATGTATGTGGTGGATCTTTTGCTTAGGATAAGGAAAGGATCCATTCATTGCTCGGAGCTCTTCAATCTCTCTGGCTAAAACTTAAAACGATACCTGATAATGCACATGATCATGAAGTTTCACTTTATAATTCTTTTGTGAAAAAGTCAGAAGCTGAAGTTCTATTGATAATATTCATGGGTTCTCGTTATGTTCTCACATGCACAACCCTTTCCAGACCCTACAATAGTGGGACATTCATGCACTAGGCAGCCCTATTTTTTTTTTATGTTTATGTGCTGATCAGCTTATGTTAAATACCCTTTGTTTAATGAGGCATGAAACAGAAAGTCGAGTCTTGTCCTTCTTGAAGGGAGGACTATAAGTCGTAAGATTGGAAAAAGAAAAAAAATGTTGGTAATTGTAGTTACATGTGTGACTCAAAGATGCACACCACGTGTTTGGTGGTATTGTGTAATGACCTTGATTCGAAATACATACTTACCCGCTTTTTTTTTTCTTTTGTACAGTTTGGTAAGGTACTTATTAGGAATTACAGAAGAAGAAAGACAACAGAGACGTGAAGAGATATTGTCAACCAGGTAAATTGGCATTCATTATTCCACTAAAACAATGACTGTTGGCTATTGATATCTAACTGTGCATGCTTGCAGTTTATAGAGTACAAATTGGAATTATGTATTTGATAGTCGATTCTATTTTAGTCAGTTTCTTCTGCGCTTGAGTAGAGAAAGTGAAATGGTGGGAGCCTCATTCACTGGGCCGCCCTTATTTGTATATTTTATCACCATTTTGTTTCTTTGATGACATCTTGTTTTCAATTTTGAAAAACATTTGATTTTCCTCAGAGAGCTCTTATAAGATACACAAAAAGGAGTCCACAGTATTTTAGTTTCATGTTTCATACCCTTCTCCTGTTTCATGGCACAGTTTATTCATACCATTATGTTTTGCACAAATAGTCTGAAATTCGAAACTTGTCCAAAGCTCATGACAATTTTTCATCTTTTTCAGCGTGAAGGACTTCAAGGAATTTGCGGATGCAATTGACGCGATCAAAGATAAAGGAGTAACAGTTGCAGTGGCGTGTCCAGACGACGTTGAGGCTGCAAACAAAGAGAGATCCAACTTCTTTGAAGTGAAGAAAGCACTTTAAACACTTGGGAAATTGTGCGAGGACAACACATTCTTGTACCCTAATTTTTTTTTCTTCCCTACACTTCAGGATACATGGAAAGTCATTCCAATTTCTTTTTTACTCTGAACAAAATTTACAGACAGTAAATTAAAAGATTTTGTAGCTCCAGTATGCAACTGTAAGGGGACATTAAAGATGGACAATCATCACATAAAGCTTGTATGACCTGTCAATTATTTATTTGATGTCATTTGGTCACCTATCATGTCAAATAAACTCACATTGGAGAGAACAATCAAGACAATGGCTCCAAAATTTGGCATAATTGGTTTGGGACAGCTTATTGCTCGGCTCCCACAAGCGATGTACTGCTCCTCCGGCATTGAATTCCATTGGCACTTGTGTGGGAATAGGACACTGATTCCTGCAAATGAAATGACAAGCATCAGGACCCAATCGTTGAAGCCACATCTCGGTGAAAATGGCATTCACCTTTTCTCTTTTTGCACTGTTGATTCCATACCTCTGCACCCAAATAGTTACTCTTTCACGTGCATTTTTCCAGCTCCAGAACCACTCGTATCTGATCTTTAGTATGAGAAATATGGACAGATTCTGTGGCAATAGGGGAGACAAATGAGAAATTTGGGAAACACCAACTTCAATTTTTCTTGTCGTGATGAAATTGGTCAATTTCAGGGTTTGTGGAGTTGGATAAAAAATACTTGGTGACCAAGCCAATCTGTGAGTCCCACACTCTTAATCTATTTTGGTTCATGTAAGGAAGCCGCCCTAGTCACAGTCAACTAAAAAAACTACAGAATAATTAATTAGCTTATTATATGATTTTCTTGCTTGGTTGCCAAGGTAATGACCAAATAGGGACTACTATAAATTAATCAGCCTCTTATCATGTTGTTTACATCCAAAACACAATATCTGATATTTGAGACATTGGAGCTAGAGAGTGCCATGGCAGCTGGGTATAGTCTTGCAGAAGCCTATGTAATGGCAAAGCTTTCCAAAGAGAAGTTAAGGGAAGGAGAAGAAGAGAGAGCAAAGGGTACAAATGTAATTACGCCTGAAGTCCCAAAATCTGGTGGTTGTTTCTTCAAAATGTTCAAGAAGAAGAAGATCCATTCTGTTTCCAAATCCGCCTCTGCAGATTCTCATCCTAAAGAAGTTGAGAGACTGGATTCTAAAGGTTGATTCCTAGGACAGATACGATCATTTTAGCACAATAGTCACTAGAAGCCGTGTGTAATTTATTTAATTTTACTTTGACAACAAAGTGTTTGGTACTAATGTACGTTTTTTTTTTTTTTTTTAATTTTCTCTGTTCTTATTCATTATTGACCCAATTAGAATATTGTCAAGAACTCTATTAATTGAACAAAATAAATTCCATAATTATCTCAAATGTAAAGTAAATGCACTTCATTAATACAATCAAAACACAAGCTACAAATTCTGAAGATTAATGTTCTTTGTGGGACAACATCACAACAAAGGTTTAATTTCCCATGCTTATTGGTGGGGAAGATCCATATTGAAAGCAATAACCAAAAGAAAGCAAGCAAAGAAGGGTAGTTCCAATAAGGGTCCAAACAAAAAAGTGACGACTTATGCACACAAAGTAAATAATGTGTACCATATGTTCTGTTGAACCATTACTGTTCCATTACATGCCAATTGTCCTTCAATTTCAAGACTAGGCTTATATTGTATTCTAAATTTTCAAAATAATTTATTTTGCATGCCCTTATATGGCACAATATACCACTAGTGGTTCCTTACATTCAAAGTCTTATACATGAGCTTGAATGGTTTGCAGTTTTTTCCTTCCCTTGTCCATAGTGCCCAATATGGTACATTTGTAGGTATGGTTACATTTAAGATAATAAAATTCACTCATCCCTCATCTATCATCCAGTTATATAGAGAACTTACTAATTGTCATTGGCCGAATAGTATTGGGAGCTCGTGTTCAACCCTAAGAAGCTCCAACAAGTTAAGGATCGTTATATAAAATTGACTTACGTGAGCTTGTTCGTGTGTTTTCATATGTAAAAACTTAAAACTTGCTCTCAAATAATTAAATCATATTGTTAAATTCGATCGAGTCTCTTTGTCAGCTGATGTGTTAATAACTTTTTAAACACAATAAATAAAACAAACTTCTGTTTCGCATAAAAAAAACACGTACACAACTTGATGTGAAAATAAATAGTTTTCTTCAATTTTATTTAATTTTGTTCCCACATTTCCTAACATGATTTCAAATACAAGATATATTGTATGGAAAACAATGCTCAAATTATTGGATTATCATTGAAGATAAAAATGTGGAAGCTTTTCATCATGTCCTTGATGAACTTGATATAAACTTCAAATTTACAAAAATACTCTCTCCATAAGCTTTTTCAAGAAAAATTGAAGAGTAATGTACCGGGAGAGTCAATTATTAGGGTTTTGATATTGTACTTTTTGTTAGAAAATCAAGATGCTTTTATTGCATATAGTTTAACTCATCAACTCACACACCTAACATATTCTGGTTTTCTTTAACATCACCAGACATTATAGTTAACCTAAAAGGAATAAAGCTGGTATCATTTCTCTTTTTCTCATCAATATATATCTTCTTTTGAGTAAATATTAGGAATAAAGGCAATTTTAGTACCCAAACTTTGGCCGAAATGCACGTTTAGTACTAAATCTTTTATTATACCAGA
>JAYMTE010001314.1:0-13740 GCA_036897545.1 Pelargonium fulgidum
ATCCATTCATTGTCAACCACAGTGGCTCTACTCTCAATTGCTTTCTGATCCAACGACACCGAATGTCTGACGTGACATGCCTATGTGTCACAATCAGTGACGTGACATGAGTCAACCGGCTACAATAGGTTTCATGACCTGAAATAATAAACAAATACAGTCTGTGAATTGTAACCCAAATAGTTATTTTGCATTTTTGAACAGTCCACAAGATCAATACACACCAAACCTAATGGGTTTACGATTTCTTCCAATTTCTCTGAAAACGGTATTGAAAGTAGCGTGTTATTGATCAAAACCCCAGAGATTGCTCCGATTTCCCTAACAACTGACTATGGATTTCCCCGATTTGTTCGGGGAGCGAGACAATGATCAAGATGGGACCCACGAATCCTCTTCCTCATCGGCCTCCTCTTCGTCTTCTTCGTCCTCGTCGTCTTCAGCTTCGTCCTCGTCCAACGGCAGTGGTGGCGGCGGCGGCGATAGCAGCAGCGGTCGTAGCCGCAGCCGCAGCGGAAGCGGCAGTGCGAGCAGTGGCGATGAGGAGGAGAATGGAGAAGAAGTAGACAACAATAGGGTTTACAGTGGATATGAAGAGAAAGATCTGTTTGGTTCTGATAATGAAGATTACTGCAAAACCCCTGCTACTAGTCCCTTTTCCATTCCAGGTAGTTTTATTTTGCTTATAATGATTTTTTTTTTCAATTTATTTTGGTAATGGGTACTTCAGATTTTGGTGTTTTGATCTCATTTATATGTTGCTTTTAGTTGTTTGCATCAATTTTTCTTCTGGGTTTTATTCAGTTTGCTATATTGTTATGCAATATGTTGGTGTTTGTGCTTTATAGCACTGGAATGTTATGTTGATTCATATGCTATGCTTGTGAAAAGTCATATTTGGCTAGTTAAGATTTTGGTATTTTTATCCCATTTAAGCTTAGTTTTACTAAAGTTGGCCTTTTTTTTTTTTTTTTCTAAAACATTACCTCCTCTGAGGACTGAGGTTTAATTTATAGGTTGCTTTTAACTGTTTGCATTGATATTTCTTCTGGGTTTTATTCATTTTGCTCTATTGTTATGCAATATGTTGGTGTTTGTGGCTTTGTGCTTTATGCTTGTGAAAAGTCATATTTGGCTGATGGGTTGTTCATATCCCATTTAAGCTTAATTTTACTAAAGTTGGTCTTTTTTCAAAATGTTACCTCCTCTGAGGGCTGAGGTTTAATCATTTTGCTCTCTTCTTTTTCCATTTATTTGTGTTCATGCTTTACAGTTTTGTTATGTTATGTCCATTCATGCCATTCTTCAAATTCTGTTTTTGCTTCGCTTTAGGCTATTTGGTTGATTGAACCACATTAGCTTTGTTTTATTTGCACGCGTATATAGTTGTCAATTTGGTTCTATTTTTAAGCGTTGGCACTGTATATTGCTGGACCATATATTTGGGCTATCGAACCACCCACAAAAAAGGCATATAAACATGTCGTAAAAATAAACTTAATGTGAAGGTCAAGATTCAAACAGAGGAAGCTCATACATTGTATCAATATGCAGAAAATGCATTATGCCATAGACTAAATAAAATTAGAATAACTGCCAGTTCTTGTGTGGCTCTTATTATGAGTACAAATTATGCTGGTTAGAGCTTATAGTGAAGTAGTTACTTATACCAATAAGTGTGGAAGTTTATTTCACTGTACCCATCAATGGTTTGTCCATATTATGATGCTTCTACACAAACTCATATCTGAAACTGCACTGCCTAGCCTCTAAGGTTTCACAATTGCGATATAGAATAGAAAGAGCATTCATTATTGGTGTGATTTGTTTCATGTTTTGTAGTGATTCAACTACTGTGAATTAAGAAGAGACTTTTGATATTTTTGATATATAAGCTATTGTTAGTTTCACTAAAGTAACTAAATTGAGGCTCATATAACATTTTCCTAGAAGGTGTTATATTTTTCAGGTTTTGATGTCATTGAAAAAATTTATACAAGGAATTATCAAGCTGTTTGCTTATCCTCTTTGATTTTTTGAGTACATATCTATTTTTTTTCCCCAGTGCTCTGTATTTCTTTCTATACAGAATTTAAAGCCTAATAGAGGTTTTTGGCATTTTGTTTGCATCAGTGCAATTATCTTCTTAGTTACAGGATAGGTGAAGGTGTCTTTATGTTGTATTAGACTTGGGTATCCCTCATTGTTTTGTTTCTTCAAACTCACAATGTTCTCTTCGTTAGTATTGCCTGCCATACGCAATACGAACACCCAGGGTAGAGGGGGTTTTGGGCGTGGTCGTTGGCAAAATGATAGAGGAGGAGCAGGAATTCTTCCTCGACCTGGACCTTATCCACAGAGGCAAAATTTTGGTTATGGTTCAAAGTTCACGAATGGTCATCGTGATGAACGTTTTGTCTCTGAATTGAGGCTTTCAAAGAGTGAAGAAACATTGTCAAGAAAATGTATTGCTTTTCAGGAGGTAGAATTTGTGTTTAATTGTTTTCATTTTATTTTCTGTTGTCATGCTACCACACATTTCTCCTATTTCTGTTCATTTGATGTTATCAATCACATGTCAACTGATTTCTATTGATTTTTCCATTTTAATGCAACAGCCATGTGAGCTTGGCTGTTATAGTCGTGTGGAAGGAGGAGATGTCTACTTCGATGATCGCAGCTTGGTATATTTTATGGAGCCTGTTATCTTATATTGTCATATATCAAGCATTATTATATCCAAAATCTCTTTTTCAACACTTTCAGAGGCTTTTTAAGCGTCTTATTACTGAAGATATTGGAGCTGATATGAATCAAGGTTATGATACTTATATTCCAAAAAAGGGTATGTTTATTTGGGTTAGGATATCATATGACAAACAATTTCGATATGTACAAATGGCACTATTTGAACAAGGGTGATGTGTACTAGGAACTTTGTGTTTATTGCCTTGAACAGATCTGGGCTCTCAGGGCTTTGGTGACCTTCTTGCTTGCATTAGAGACAAGAACATTCCACTTCAAAATATCCATTTTGTGGTATGATGTGTATTAGACTTCTGGATTTAATGTTTTGATTAAGGCTATTCACTAAAACCCTTGTTTACTTTGAGTTCTACTTTTTTTTTTTTTTTCCTTTTCTTACAGACATACCGTAACAACCTTAATAAGGTAATTGCTTATTCTTGCAGATGCTTTCTACAAGTTAAATCTTAATTTGTGTCATTTCTTTCATTACATTAACTAATCATGAACTATTTAATGTCAAACTGTTATTTGTTTTTACTATGTTGTATAAATATTTTGACTAAACCTTCAAGCTCTGAGTCGGTGAATATTTGTTGTTTCGTGAATGGTTGATTTTACGAGATTGATAATATATTTTGGTTCATTGTACAACATCTTATTGTATTCCAATTCATTTTCTTGTTTTCTGTCAGATATTGGCTACTGCATATATTAAGCATGAACCTTGGGAAATGGGGGTCCATAAAAGGAATGGTGTTGTCTATCTTGACGTGCATAAACTCCCAGAAAGGCCACAAAGCGAGTTGGATAAACGAAGGTACTAGTCTGTAGTGTTTTCTTCTTTGGATAACAGATGACTACTATATTTTTTTCATATGAAAGAAGTTGAGTTGTGATTATGGCAAGTTTTCAGGTTTATATTGTATGTTCCTAAGAACAAAAGTGGCATATAATTCCTTGCATGTGGTGAATCAGACGTTCTGTTAATAGCAAATGACATTAGGTGTTACTCTTGTAACGGTTTCTAACCTTCTAAAATATACTTTTAATCATATAGATGTTATTGGGGATATTGTTTTGAGAGCCTTGCTACTGAAGATCTAAGAGCTGATGGAGAAGGGATACATCATGTTGATGCTAACGTCGAATATTGTTCGGTGATTAAAACAAAGTTAGGAGCTCATCGTATTTTGATGGGCGCTGAAATGGATTGCTGTGACTCTACTGATGATGGGAGAAGGTTTTATGTGGAGCTAAAGACAAGTCGTGAGGTTAGCTTATTATATAATCATATCTCCATTATTTGGCTTGCTTTATTTTGTTTGCATTCCTAGCTCTGCAAAAGGACTTAATCTTTACAACTTCGATGTCTCACTGATTTCTCTGTTACTTCACAGTTGGATTATCATACGGAGGAAAGATTTGAGAGAGAGAAACTGCTCAAGTTTTGGGTATTTGGAAGTTGTATTTTGTTGATGGGTGTGTTTGAGACATTTCTTTTGAATCTTCATACAAGAACTTACGTCTTTTGCTCTCCTGTTTATTTCAATGCAGATCCAATCATTCCTAGCAGGTGTTCCATATATTGTAATCGGATTTAGGTAATTCCTATTTACTAGCTTGTCTATTCATAACCATTTTGTGGAGAACTGTTGTAATTAGCATACAAATGCTCATAATTTAATGGAAACTACCTTCATTTCCTGAATGGTACATAGAGTAAAAATAATTTTCCATGGTTGAAATGCAATCCACGATTCCTCGGGTTAATCTCAAAATGTGCAATATCTCTCCAAGGATGAAGAGATATAGATTTGCATTTATGATATATCTCTAATATTTTTATGCTAATAAATGGTCGTTCGTGAAATTTGTCCTGCCAAAAATATTAGAATCTAATATAATATCTTTCATATTTGGTTCAGGGATGATGCCGGGCGATTGGTCCGCACAGAGAGACTCAGAACCAAGGATATAACTCAGAGGGTAAAAATGAAGAACTATTGGCAGGTAAATCATCTTTTTTCGTGCCTTTTGACCATTTGTTAACCTCAGTACATTTTATCTCATTATGCATCCATGGCATACACATAATGACATAAATTATTCAAATAATTAGAAAATAGTAATTCTTCAATCTGAATTATGTGAAATTTTAACTCCAACAGATGTAGTAAATGTCAATCACTGCATGAGTGATATACAGATCTCTGCCCTAAACAGTTCTTGGTAAAAGATTGCTTCTTGTTTCTTACTGTTTCCGATTGTTATTTATGATGGATTTTCAGGGGGGAGTCTGCCTAGCATTTGCTGATGAAGTATTATGTTGGCTTTATGGAACAGTAAAAGAAAGTGAGTCTCAGCTTCTAATATTCCCTTTCTTTTTTTGTTCTCTTTGTTTTGCTGTGCTGTGTTCACGGGTTGTGATCATATCATATTGAAAGTTGAGTATTATGTTTATGGTCAACCCAAACATAACCTAATTACAAAACATGTTAAGTTTACAACACGTACATGACTCATTTAGGAACGGGTTAACACGACAAGACTAGTTCAACACGTTTAAATGAATGAGTTCGAGGTTACAGGACCCAACATGTTCAGTTTACATGGTTAGGATTGACCCGTCACATTAGACCCAGTTAGTTTACATGATTCTACTATATTTTCATTAAATGAGTTATTAAACTGGTGAGTTTCTGGTCCGGTTAGACGACCTATGTTAGTTAAACTGGTAAGGTGGGTTAGATTCGACGCGGTTAGTTAGGTAGTCGATATTAACACGATTATCCGGAAGCCAAGCCTCACTTCATTTCATGTTGCGATGTGGGTCATGACCTATATTGCTAGTCCTAGTTCCAACTAGATATCAGTTGCAAAATTCTTTTCATTTCTATTTTTCATTAATGACACTACTCTTAGCTTTCTCTTACATAATGCCTTATTTTTGCTTTGTGGCTTCAGATGAAGACTACATATTACAGTTTGCTCCGCCTTTCACTCGCTTAGAGCTTCTACAAGCCCAATCGTGTCCAGATGTAATTACTAACCATGTCCAGGCACTGTCGTGAGTCTTTGAAGACTTCACTATGGATCGAATCACCGAAGGCTATGGAGATTAGTAGTTAATTTAAAATTTTGCCTCAAATGTAAGTTTTGCTTGTAATTTTGGAATGCTACATGCTATCGGATTACATGTGATTAGCCAAACTTAAATAGCTTTTTGGCTGAAAATGGCATGAAACATTTGGTCTGAACCATTGTAAAATGAGTAGAACTTACTAATTGAGCAGGAAAAACAAAATACTTGACTGGTGGTTGTATTGACGATATTTTTCCGTACTTGTTTAGGTGTTTGCGCATTTGGGATTTTTCCCCGTACATCTGTTTACATGTTTGCGCATTTGGAAGATGAACAGAATACTCAAGGTAGCGTTCGGGTTAGAAATTTGATGGGAATGAAAATGATGCTCAATTACCTATTGTCATTTTCTCCAATATTAGTCAATTTCATTTTTAGATAATGTTGAGCATGGTCTTGGAGAATGCCTCGAGTATTCTCCCAATCGACATCACGGAGCTCATCATCCAATGGCCTCAATTGCCTCCAGTCAAGGCTATGCTTTTCCTCCCTCCGTTTCCGAGAGTTGCTTGGGGGATCCTGTCTCGGTTTTTCATAGGATTCAGAACTACACGTTCTCTATCAGTTCGGCAGCCCCCCACGGTTCCTTTGGCCACTCCAGCTGGTCCTTTTGATCAATGGAAGGCCAGCCCTTTAATTTGTTTGCCTAATCCCTAGAATTAGTTGGTATTCCTGTGATCTATTCTTGGGTGGTTTTGTGATGCTTATTATCCTCTCTACTCCTTTCAATGTAAAGAGTTCTTATTGCTGATAAAAAGAAAAGGAAAGAAAGTTTAAAATTGTTCTTGGACTATCTGGCTCTTGCCATTTCAGTAAAAAAGATAGGCAAAAGAGCCGTTATAGTCCAAATGTTATTGAGCCATTTTAGGACATTCTGTCAAATTTGTTAATAGAACCGTTAAAATTACATTAAAATAATATTTTAAATTGATATGTTTGATAGTTGAGGGACTAAAATGACACGAACTGGATAGTTATACGGGGACTAAAATGGCACGAACTGGATAGTTCAGAGCTAATTTGAACATTTTTTCTAATATTAATCATTGTCACGTCATAATTTAGTATTAAAAAATATTTTCTTAATGCAATTATAATGGTTCCGTCAATGAATTTGACGGATTGTCCTTACATAACTCGATTCCGAAAACGTTTGTATCTTTTGGACTAAAATGGCACATAGTTCAAATACCAAACTGGCACGAACGGAATAGTTTAGGGACCATTTTGAACCTTTTTCCTAAATAATAAAAAAGAAGATAATTTTGCTCGGTTGAGTTAAAGTGGGAATGAGAGTCACTCATTTTAATACCTAGTATGGTTCATTTTTATTGATAAAATATATGTACAGAAATCAAAAACCAAACTTGTATCAAAATATACATTTTACAACCGCTGAATCATAGATTTTGAATACTTTTCATGCACAATTCTACATAAGATCATATCAAAAGAGTAGAGAAGAAAAGAAAATGGTTTATGAACAATAATCTATTGCATTAACTTGTGTTAAATGGCTACAAATGCTCAAACTCTTCCATATGAAAAGTGAGTTCAATTGCACCCACAACAACAAAACATTTAATAGAAAAGTAGAGATTGGTTCATTCTAATACTATCTCGAGACGAAACCTTACACATTTCCATCTCAAATCACTACAAATTACCGTTCCATTCCCTCCTCGCTGAAATTCCAGTCTCTGGCAATGTCTCTTCTCACTGCACGACTACGAACAAGACGAGGAGGACCAGTCATCATCGCATCATTGCCTGGATGTGGAGTGACTTTGGATGATGAGTTGATGGCAGCCACGGCTGGCAGAGATGACTTTCTAGTCCAGCAATTCGATATGGCATAGCATCTTCCTTCGTTATCTGAACTCGAAACTGAGTAACTCCGAAAGGAGTGTGCTGGACTGTCCACATGGCACACGAGACATGCAAGACTCATGTTTTCCTACACTGACCACAGAGCAAAGATGATGTATTCTGCATCATAGATGCCAAGAAACAATTAGCACTCAAAGATCAAAACACGAAAGTTGATGAATTTCAGAAGAAATATAAAAGAGAAGCGTTGATGCAACCAATCTGACACTTTCATGTGTAACATAGTACTAATTCAACATCTTTTCCAAGATCTTATCATCAAGCAGCCAAATTTAAGTGAAAGGTAACAGTGTTTCGAAGAGTAATTACAAAATAAATTTAAGAAACAATTGATCCTATTTTCTTTTTTCCTCTCTTTCTTCTTTGTTCCTCTCCAAGAATTCGTGGTACCAAAAAAAAAGAAAGAAAAAGCATAGGTCATTCCATAAACACCACAAACGACAGTCAGCTCTCCAAATTTATGTTCCGGCTAGTCTGTTCTGGAATTTCTTGTCTATAGTGATTTATTTAGTGGCGGACAAGTTCCTATCTCGACCCTTTCCAACCTAAGAATCAGTTTGACTTCAGCTCTAGCTCTACATAAAAGCACTTCACCACAATTCAAATTCACAAGATTTTTGGAATTCTGCAGGCCAATATTTCCACGCAACTTCATAAGTGCATTATTTGCACTTTTTTATTATTTATATTTTACGGATGTTCACAAAATATCCCAAACTCGTTCTCCATCCATCAAATGCAGTGCAAAGCAAAACTATTCCTCCCTTATTTTGAGACATGCCATTTCATCAATATTTTCCTCTCCTTTGCTCATCCATGACTGTCATAAAATGGGTAAATATAACCCAGAATGCAAGTTTTTTAGTACAGTTTTTCAACATGGCATAGGCTAATAGAGTCCTGTTAGTTCAGATCTTACGGAAAAGCCATTTCTTTAGGTAACGTCAATTGCAATTTTCAAGCTATCACAGAAAAAGCATTTTCTGGAATCAATTCCCTCAGAGCATAAGATACATCGCATCCACCTTTTTTGTTGACGGGTCCTAACAACTGAAAAATCACTTTTCACACAAGTGCCATTTTCCCATATTGCATCAAAATGAATACAAACAAAGAGACATAAATTGGTGTACAGCTCATCTCCCTTTATTGTAATAACCTTAAGTTGTACTTGATTTTGGACTTCTGAACTTTACAGGAATAAACTAACTCCATGGATTGAAAATAAGAGAACTTCACACCAATTAAATCCTAAACAAACCCAAATGGGCTTTTGCATTTCTGAAAGGAAAATGGTTCACAACTTTGTAAGACTATAAGACTAGAGTTTTACAAGCTTAACCTCTCCATCCTTTTCCTTCAATAAACCTAGAATCATCTCTTAGGAGTTTTCATCATAATAAATAACAACGGCTAGTCTGATCAATTACTTCACATCATAGTCTTATTCTTGTAAAAGAGATTACCTTGTTAAAATAAAATTTACAATTTTCTATTTCTGCAAATATGTCAACTCTGGTTTCTCTCTAAATAACCAGACTACAGATTTTATCTTAGATTCTTCACACAACATTCTATTGAGAACAATAAATCTAGAATCTGCTCCTCTATGAACAGAGAATATGTGAGCTCCAATACTAATGCTGGCATCAAGATATGAAATATAACCCCGCATGGGAAAAAACTATTAGTTTCACTGTCTAGGAAAAAGAGGAAAGGAATCAGAGAGAGGGCTGGGGAGAACAAAATCACAGACAAAACAATGGAGTGTAGCACATCAAACCCACTTCTCTCTTTGTCAAATGAACGGACCTAGAAGCAGATAACTAGGCTACATTTAAATCTTAGAAAACTAAACTTATTTGATTGTTAATAAGCCAATTGTTAAAATATCGTATCCTAGATTTTTAACAACTTAAAATATCGTATCCTAGATTTTTAACAACATTTATAGAAAATAATTTCCACAATACTAACTAAATTATAATTCTTCGCCAAAATGTCATGTCGATTAGACTTTTCACCATAATCATTCATTAATATCTGCATCACTTTCTCTAATTCTTCCCTGTTTCTCTCTTCATAAACAACATGAAGCCAAAAAGTCTTCCTGCCTAGCTTGAATCAAAATGTCCGTCTTTCCCCTATTAATTATTAACATGAGTAAAATATAATAGCTTTCTATCAACATACCCGGAAGATCATATACTACAACAATGCCCAACAAAACATAAAATTTATGTTGGTCCTTGCACAATCAAAATGGGTAAGCATTAAAACCATAAGAAAGATAATTGCATTCCAAATACAGAGGCCATTGAAGCCTCCTTTAGAATGCCCATCTTTTAGCTGATTCAGATGTGTATGTTTACTTATTCTCTCCCCCTATAGCTCCCAGTTTTTCATGCAATAAACCTCTTCGATCAAGGACTAATTAGGCCATCATTTGATGTTTATGCATGTGGTAAATGAGTTAATAAGGAAATTCAAATATTTACATATGGAAGTACACCCTTAACTAGTTCTGGTTGCATCCCAATAGCAATATACTTAATACTATGTAAGCATTTCAAGATAGAAAACATAAATAAATAAAGAACTGAAACGTTATAAAGTTGCTGAAGATTCCAAAAACGTCAGCTGAACCAAGCTGAAAGAATCATTCATATTTGAAGCAAAGAAGATAATACATCTTGCCGGACTCAGCAAGATTTGCAATTGCCCCTAAAAGGAGGAGCCTATCAGGCTCGTTTTGGTCATAAGGTTTTTAGACAGCTTATGTAAAGAGAGAAAAGGTAACTTGCAGGCGCAAAACTAGTCTAACTAAAACGATAAAATGCTTTTGAAGTAAAACGTAAAATCTCTAGTGAAATAGTCTAAGTTGTCCCCTAAGGGTTCAACTCCTTGAGTCGGGTGGAGTGGAGTTTTAAGGGGAGAGCTACCTCTTTTGTGTAGCTCAACTGATAAATTTTTAAAAAAAAAATAGTCCAAGTTATTGGAGCAAAAAATGATTCAACAAAATATGAACCGTTCTCCAGGAAATAATTCCTCGATATTGTTTTCATTAATAAATATGAATATTCCATGTTTTATATATGGAAAATAAATCATATTGTCTTTAAGTGGTTGAACTTTTTTGGAACAATAATATTTATATTCACTTTTTATCGATCATCATATAATCATTTCAATGTTTACCATAATATATCTAGCAGAACAGAATCAAACTGTTGGGATGATAAATTGCTAAGTCCATTAATGTAGCCAATTCAATGATGAATCCTTAAAAAATCTCATTGTCTTACCCTAGTTACTATATTCACCAAAGTACCAATTCAAGAAAACACTTTCAAGAAAACATGCAAAAGTCCATTAATGTAGCCAATTCAATAACCACAAAATCAAAACATCAAGAAAATCAATACAACTTTCCTAGTCATTAGACAAGGACTCACCCTAATACCAATTCAAGAAAAACCCACAAACCAGAAACAAAATCGACTTCTTTGCAACCCAGAACTACATAAATACACTAAACACAGAAAACCCATCTGGGAAGCTGTCAATTACTAACATTTTAGCCAATTCAATAGAACCACGAAATCGAGATAAGAACCAAATTAAGTGCCAATAACTAAAATTCATAAATACCCATCAAGCTATACAACCATTCAATTGCGTATATATAGACATTGAATCAATGTTTGTGGTATATGCTTAAAAGGATCTTTAAAAAACGAAACATAAATAGCAGTTAGAGTAACTCACAATTGGGTGTGTAAAGACTAGAGACTGGGATCTGAGAAACGAACCTGAAAACTTGAAACCTCTGTACGAAACTGTGATGATGAAGAATCAAGAATGTGATGGCTGTGATACAGTTTTTGTTTTGTATTTGATTCCTGGAGGCTTTAAAAAAGAAGGATCTGCGAAAGCAGAGAGACCCGATTGTATTTATATATCCGAAGAAAAGTAGGAAAAAGAGAGGAATCAAATTCTAAATTCATTAAATAAGTAAATAAATAATGTTGAGGTGGGAATGACAACGGGACGGGTTTTATATTCCCTATCCTCGTTTTGCTTTCGTGCTTTGTTCTAGGATAGTTTTTCGTCCTATTTCATTTGTCCGGTAATTATTTATTTATTATTCATTACTATTATGTACCGTAGAAGTTAGTAAGAAGTTTCAACCAAGGAGTTAAAATGTTGAGATTTAGTCAAACACATTCTATATGGATTTGAGCGTCCTCTTTGCCTCTACAAATTCATTAAGGAAGGATATGAGTATTATTCTTAATATGCCAAACTCTCGTAGTCAAGGTTAAGTCTTAAGTCATTAATTTAATGGTTAAGATTTGTTAAATTTTTTATAATTGATATCATTTAAAATTGGAGTAATTGCATATGCAAATGTATACCTTTAACCAAATACTCCACCAAATGGTTAGGCACTGCCGTGAGCAGTGGACAAAAAATCAGAGCATAAGGTATTTGGCTCCGCTGTTGCCACACTGCACCAGATTAGCTATCACTTAGATTTTTTTTTTTTTTTTGGGTAAGATTAGTTTGGGTTTTTCTACTTTTAGGATTTTGATTTTATTTAGAGTTTTGAGAGATGTAATGTTTATGTACTAGTTTAATTTTTGTATGATCAGGGTTTAATTTTGTGTAGAAAAAAGTTTGTATTCAGAATATAGGTTAACCTTTGACTTAAATGTATTATCTTTCTTCGTTCAATTCATCTTCTATTTTGATGTTGAAAACTTTCAATTTTGTAATAACCGATGATTATTGTAATGTATTGTTTTGATTGTAATAGATTATTCTAAGAATTTTCAATTTTGATTAGGATTAACTGAAAACAGGAACATGACCCATACTCTAGAAATAAAAATTCAGATTCAAGCGACAAATGCCCAACTTCCAGCAAACAATTCAAATCCGACATAAAATTTCAATTTTCGGCACATAAATTTTCAAGTTTTTTATTAATAAAAATGAAATACTTAAGAATAGTAAAAAGGGTATTTTGAAAAACTAATCAGTCATATGCAAGACATATGTAATTTTCTGTTAGATTTAACTAACGAAATGAGTTTGTGGAATATTTATTAAAGAAAATATTTATAGGCATACATTTACATTAATGTGATACTTCATGGGGTGCATATGCAATTACTTCTTTATAACCACATATATATATGTGTTAAACTTGGTGAGGGTGACATAGGAGTTGCCACATCACCAAGTTTAACAATTTAAAGCTCTCTCCTTGAATCTAGCACCACGACCCTTCACATTTCATAGGTTATAAAAAAATCTTATTAACTAATACTAATAGCTAATAATATTACCTATGACAATCATTATTATATAAGTCTATAATTAGTACAATAGATATAGACTTTCTATGTATACAATAATCTAATATCATTAGATAATAGTGGCTTTAAGTGTTGAAAAGTCACAAGTCATGATCTTATAATTCTCTTCTCTTCATCTTTTCTCATTTTTCATTGTTTCTCAATTTTTAGCTAATAACATCATAGAATCATTGAAGTGGTATGTTATATATCTCAATTTTTCTTTATGTCTCACATTTTTTTTTCTTCGAAGTTTTAGGTTACGCACCTCGTATACTTGAAATGCCTCAAGTGAATTTCAAGTCGGATAAGATCTTGCTCTGAGTGGATTTCCTTTATCCTTGATAAGATTAATATTTTTGATAAGCATTCTCATTCTACTCTTTTTTGGAGTACAACTTTAAGTTGGGAAACTTGGAAGGAAAACTTGGAAGGAGAGGAATAATGGCATTTTCAATGGTGATCCTTTTAACATTGGAAAAGTCCTCTCCAATGCCAAGACTCTGGTTGAAGATTTTTTGAAAGTCTTTAATGAAAAGTTAAGAATCAGCCTCAGTTAAAAAATACAACCAAGAGAGTCTCTCAGCCAGAATATCT
>JAYMTE010001315.1:0-13733 GCA_036897545.1 Pelargonium fulgidum
CTCTAATATGCATTATAAACCCCTATTTTTATTCAGCTTTTATAGTATGTATATATATGTATAGATGTGAATCCGGGTTATAACCAACCCAAGCCGGATGATTTCTACTTTGTATCTGGGTTATGCACTTTACCCACAATGGATGGATGAGATTGTGCCACGTTTGACACATGTAGTTTACATGTAATAGCATACCTGAATAAATCGTTTTTCTATAGAGATAATGGGATTTTGGTGCTTTTTAAGTACAAATGGTTATATGATTTTGACGTCAACTTGAGAGGGGGATACGCATAGGTATTTCAAAATATAAATAAGAAAAAACAAAAATATAATCTCTTATTTCTGGGCAATAAAAAAAAAAAAATCAAAATAACTGAAATTAATACACTATTGACAAAAATGAGTTGGGAGTAAAAATTTGATGTCAACTTTGAGGTTGGCAAGATTAGAGGGATGGCGCCTTTGTAACCTGTGTGTCAGATCTGAAACCCTCCTCTACTTCTCTCTCTAACCTAACAACAAATCTCCCAATCTCTCTAAAACCCTCTCTGCTGCTTCTGCTAATCTTGCTCTTCAATTGCTTGATTCTTTATGCGATTCTGCTTCTTCTCCTTCGCGTCCTCTACCGATCAAATCCACAAGGTTAATTGCAATTTCTTGTCAACTTAGAATCGGATCCATTTCATATTGATCTGTTGTTTTGTTTTTGCGTCTCAATATACTTAATTCCCTGTTTGTTTGCTCATAAATTGAAAGGAAACCTTGATCTGGTTACTCAAGTGCATCAATGTGATTCGTGCTTCATATTTAGTGATATTGTGTTGATTGAATTGTTCGTCTTTTTGTATGTTTAGTGTTTTGGATTTGGTGATTGGAGGCGACAATGTTAACAAAGTTCGAGACGAAGAGTAATAGAGTGAAGGGACTGAGTTTCCACAGTAAGAGGCCATGGATCCTTGCAAGTCTTCACAGCGGTGTCGTCCAGCTCTGGGACTATCGAATGGGGACTCTGATTGATAGGTTCGACGAGCACGATGGGCCTGTTCGTGGTGTGCATTTCCACAAATCTCAGCCTCTATTTGTGTCTGGAGGTACACAATTCTCATTATGCAAATCTTTGGGTTTGTAGTATGTTTAAAATTATACATATGAGATTCGACTTCTTTTGCTTGATTGTCGAATATCATAGATCTGGCTGATTACACTTTCTCCGTAGGCATTTGAAATAACTGTGGGAGTGGGATGTGAAAGAAATGAAATTTCAATTTTGTATTTTATTTTGTTTGAGTGGAATCTTCATTTTTATGTTAATTGTTGTTTGAATCTAAGAGATTCACCTTTGACTGAGTCAATCAATGTTGTTGGAGTATTTGGGTTCAGTTGATTATAGGGATTTATTTCTGTAAGATCACTTACTGAAGCTGTAATTAATTGAAGAAGAAGAAGAAGAAAAAAACAAAATATTGGAATTAACAGAAGTGTTTCATTATTTATAGTCCTGTCCTGTTTCATTTTGAAATATATTGAAGACAAAATAACAAATTATTTAATAATCCTATCCAGTTTCGTTTTGGTGTCCCTAAATGTTTCACTCCTAAGCAATTCGGGATTGATAATCTTCTAATTTTGAATCATCTTAGTTCATCATTTCTATTCTTAAATAGTCATTACATCAACTGTATTTATATTAGTCAGTAAAGAGCAGGTATGGAAATTAATGGTATTTGGATAATATGTAAGCTGAAGGAATTCTTGTAACTTATTCCCATTGCAAGCTTCCATTTTTTAAAGTCATTTTACGAACTATTTAAACTAGTTATGGAAAGTAATAATATTTGGATAATACCTGAAGGCATTTATTCTTGTTCCCATGGTAAGTTTAAAGTTTGAAGATGGAACAAGAAAGATCAGATGGAGGGACTGTAGTTAAATCAAATAAATAAACACTTTACCCTGATTATACTAATTCTTCAATCAGGGAGTGAAGAATTTCTGTACAGTTGTGTCCTATAAGTTTGAACTTTCTCATTGTTGCCAATAAAGTGCAAAGTATTTGGAGCTTTGTTGAATAGAACAGCCTTATGACGTAATGTTACTCTTACCTTTTTGGGGAAAGGTAATAGTAGATGCACTACTGATATGGTTCTTGTTTTTATTCAGGAGATGATTACAAGATCAAAGTCTGGAACTACAAGCTGCACAGGTGTCTGTTTACTCTTCTTGGGCACCTTGATTACATCCGTACTGTGCAGTTTCACCATGAGTCTCCATGGATTGTGAGTGCCAGTGATGATCAAACTATTCGCATATGGAACTGGCAATCCCGAACTTGTATTTCTGTGTTGACGGGCCACAATCATTATGTTATGTGTGCTTCTTTTCACCCCAAGGAAGATCTTGTGGTGTCAGCCTCCCTGGATCAGACTGTTCGAGTTTGGGATATTGGTGCCCTGAGAAAGAAGACTGTATCCCCTGCAGATGACATACTGAGGTTGAGCCAGATGAACTCAGATCTATTTGGTGGCGTTGATGCAGTTGTTAAGTATGTATTAGAAGGTCATGATCGTGGAGTCAACTGGGCTAGTTTTCATCCAACACTTCCACTGATTGTCTCAGGTGCAGATGACCGGCAAGTGAAATTGTGGCGCATGAATGGTGAGTAGTATTCTATACTTCAGTGACTTATAAAACATATTCATTGGCAAGTCTGAACCATGCAACACATTCTCTTTTAGTATTAAGCTAGTTCTTACACCCCTTCCCCCACCACATTTTGGAGCTTCTAAATATGAAGTCCTACTCACTATGATTTCAGCAGCTAGAACAATCTCAGTTATTAAGTTTGACCTTTTTATTTTACAGACACAAAGGCATGGGAAGTGGACACATTGAGAGGACACATGAACAATGTGTCATGTGTTATGTTCCACTCAAAGCAGGACCTAATTGTTTCAAATTCAGAGGACAAGAGCATCCGAGTGTGGGATGTAACAAAGCGAACAGGGATCCAAACTTTCCGCCGAGAGCATGAGAGATTTTGGATTCTTGCCGCTCACCCAGAGATGAATCTCTTGGCAGCTGGTCATGACAGTGGCATGATTGTTTTTAAATTAGAGAGAGAACGACCTGCTCTTGCTGTTAGTGCTGATTCTCTTTTTTATACCAAAGATCGCTTTTTGAGATTCTATGAGTTTTCAACCCAAAGAGATACCCAAGTGATTCCAATTCGGCGGCCTGGTTCCACCACCCTAAATCAAAATCCTAGGACTCTTTCTTATAGTCCTACAGAAAATGCTGTTCTCATCTGTTCTGATGTGGATGGTGGATCTTATGAGTTGTATATCATACCTAAAGATGGCATTTCTAGGAGTGAAACCATGCAAGAGGCGAAGAGAGGCAGTGGAGGATCAGCTGTCTTTGTGGCTCGCAATAGGTTTGCTGTCCTTGACAAAGGCAGCAACCAAGTATTAGTTAAGAATCTGAAAAATGAAGTTATTAAGAAAAGTGGTCTTCCTATAGCGGCAGAGGCAATATTTTATGCTGGAACAGGCAACTTGCTATGTAGGGCAGAGGATAGAGTGGTTATTTTTGATCTCCAGCAGAGGATTGTTCTTGGTGATCTTCAAACTCCTTTTATCAAGTATGTTGTCTGGTCAAATGACATGGAGACTGTTGCTTTACTCAGCAAACATGCTATCATCATTGCCAGTAAAAAACTTGTGCACCAATGCACACTTCATGAGACAATACGTGTAAAGAGTGGAGCCTGGGATGACAATGGGGTGTTTATATACTCAACACTGAATCACATCAAATATTGTCTCCCCAATGGTGATAGTGGCATAATTAGGACTCTTGATTTTCCAATATACATCACTAAGGTCTCTGGCAATACAATCTTTTGCTTGGACCGCGATGGGAAGAACAACGCTATAGTAATTGATGCAACAGAATACATTTTCAAGCTCTTTTTGTTGAAGAAGAAATTTGACCAAGTTATGAACATGATAAGGAACTCCCAGCTCTGCGGGCAGGCAATGATTGCTTATTTGCAGCAGAAAGGTTTCCCTGAAGTTGCTCTCCATTTTGTTAAAGATGAGAAAACTCGTTTCAATTTGGCTCTGGAGAGCGGGAACATTCAGATTGCAGTGGCTTCCGCTAATGAAATTGATGAGAAAGATCACTGGTATCGATTAGGTGTTGAGGCTCTTCGCCAGGGAAATGCCGGTATTGTTGAATATGCCTACCAGAAAACAAAGAATCTTGAGAGGTTATCTTTCCTTTATCTCATAACTGGGAACATAGAGAAACTGCGTAAAATGCTCAAAATTGCTGAAGTTAAGAATGATGTCATGGGTCAGTTTCATAATGCTTTATATTTGTGTGATGTCCGTGAACGTGTTAAGATTTTAGAGAATGCTGGCCATTTGCCACTTGCATATGTCACAGCTTCAGTCCATGGGCTGAACGATGTTGTTGAACGGTTAGCTACTGAATTGGGAGATAATGTTCCATCTTTGCCGAAAGGAAAAGTACCCTCCCTTCTTATGCCCCCAGTTCCTGTATTGTGTGGTGGTGACTGGCCACTTTTAAGAGTCGTGAAAGGCATATTTGAAGGTGGTTTAGATAATATTGGCCGAGTTGCTGAAGATGAGTATGAAGAGGCTGCTGATGGTGATTGGGGTGAGGATCTTGATATGGTTGATGTGGATCGCTTACAGAATGGGGATGTCACTGCAATTTCGGAGGGTGAAGAAGTGGCTGAAGAAAATGATGAAGAGGGAGGATGGGACCTTGAGGATTTGGAACTGCCCCCTGAGGCAGACACACCAAAAGCTTCGGCCAGTGTTCGTTCTTCGGTTTTTGTAGCCCCAACTCCTGGTATACCTGCAAGTCAGATTTGGTCCCAGAGGTCATCTATTGCTGCTGAACATGCAGCAGCTGGAAATTTTGATTCTGCAATGCGGCTACTGAACAGGCAAATTGGAATACGAAACTTTGCACCTTTGAAGCAGATGTTTCTTGATCTTTACACCGGCAGCCACACTTATCTGCGCGCATTTTCATCTGCTCCTGTGATATCACTGGCTATTGAACGAGGATGGAATGAATCTTCTAGCCCTAATGTGAAGGCTCCCCCAGCACTTGTTTTCAATTTTTCTCAGTTGGAAGAGAAACTTAAGGTTGGTTATAAGGCCACGACGGCTGGGAAATTCACGGAGGCCCTTCGTATCTTTGTTGGCATTATTCAGACAATTCCTTTGGTTGTTGTTGAGTCAAGGAGGGAGGTTGATGAAGTCAAGGAGTTGATTATTATAGTGAAAGAGTATGTTTTGGGTCTACAAATGGAGCTTAAACGAAGGGAATTAAAAGACAATCCAGTGTGCCAACAAGAGCTTGCAGCCTATTTCACACATTGCAACCTTCAAGTGCCTCATGTAAGGCTAGCCTTGCTGAATGCAATGACTGTTTGCTACAAGGCAAAGAACCTAGCTACTGCAGCCAACTTTGCCAGGCGCCTGATAGAGACCAACCCCACTGTTGAAAACCAAGCAAGGACAGCCAGGCAAGTGCTGCAGGCAGCAGAAAGAAACATGACCGATTCCTCCCAGTTGAACTATGATTTCAGAAATCCATTTGTAGTGTGTGGGGCCACATATGTTCCAATTTACCGAGGGCAGAAGGATGTATCGTGCCCTTACTGTAGCTCCCGTTTTGTGCCTAGTCAGGAGGGGCAGCTATGTACTATATGTGATCTTGCTGTGGTTGGAGCAGATGCATCGGGCTTACTCTGTTCTCCTTCCCAAAAGCAATGATTAACAGGCAGAAAGATGAAGTTTTGTAAGCTGATTTTTAATGTAATTGGAGTGCTCATGCTGATTGGATCTTCTCTGCCGGCAAAGGTATGAAATGTATTAGAAGTTAAGTTCAGTTGACTCTTTTATCCACTTTAGTTTCTGTTTACAATCCCCTAAACTGATTAAATATTGGCATTTAAGCATGAACTTGTTTGATCACTAGTTGTAGTGGCATTGAAAAGGATTTTAAGTACTGTTTATTCATGTTTTTTTGTGTACAATATTTTAGTTAATAAAATATGTCACATAATATATGGGCTGACGTTTGTGAAGGAAAAAAGGTTAATTATTGTTATATTAAAAAAAGAAGTTGAACAAGATTCTGGTGGAGCTTAAATCAAATTATTTTGGTGTTTGTAATTCCAATACAAATTTTGTCATTTTCTTTGTATTTGAAAATGTGATTAGATTATATTGGATTCATATAACCACTTTTTCTAATTTCCCTTCTAAGTACCGTTTGGGTAATACTTTTGTAACTCCATGTCTTAGCCGAGCCAAGTCTACTAATTTTCAGCTTTGTGCTCTATTTGATCATGAATGATGAGAAGGCTAAGATAGATTTGTTGTCACACAATTACACAATGATAGAATTAGAAATGGTTTGGGGTTGTAGCAGATATGGAGGTTAATGGCCTTGTGCAGAAAAGTAGTAGAATTCAATTAGGTTTAGTTATCAACATATCATGGAGATTTACTAGATAGTGTTAGGCATCAGAGTTGGTGGGTGGAAAAAGAGAATAAAACTGATGGTGCTCAAGGATTTATGTAGCTGCTTTTTACTCTCTCTTTGGGTATCAATGGTAGAGTTAGGAGTGAAGCCATTTTATTGTGATTTGGGTTGTGTGGAGTGAAGCAGAAAATGAAGTCCAATGAAGACCCAGTACCCTATAATGGAGGAATAAAAGAAGGAACCCAGATAAAAGTTTCCATGAAAACACAAAACAAAACAGGTAAATGGAACCCTAACTATGGCAAAAATATAGAACCTTAACCAACCTAATCAAATTTAGATTGGATTTTGTTTGTTGTGGTGTGAAGCAATCCTGAAACATAGTTTTAATTGTATTAGTTAGTTTGAGATTTGCAATAGTCACAATACAAGTTGAGATTAAAGTTTGAGTATTGAACTCTTTAGAAAACAAAAAGAGCAGTTTTGATTGGTGGAGCTGTTCTGCTAGTTAGTATTTGATGATGTTGTAGTATCTGTTATTGCTACTGATGTCAACTAAAACTTTTTTTTGCTGCACTGCAGACGGATGGTGACCAATATTTCACAACTTGTTCGTATAGATTTGTCACCGGAAATGGAGCTGCTTATTAACTCTATTCTTGTACAACAAGAAGATGGAATCACAGACTGAATTAAACACAAGTCTTTTCAAATATTAAGATATACCCGTAGGTAGTCTTTGGATTAGAGTTTTTGGTTTGGGAATGAGAATGCCATTTCTATTGATGGTGCTTGGATTAGAAGCCTCTCATCCCAATTCTCATTCTCTTGCTCATGTACAATTTGATTTCCAATAGGATGGATATAATGAGATTATTATTCCAATCTCTTATTTTTCTATATTACAATTTCAATTTTAAAAATTCATAATTTTGTGCTTGAGATATTTTTTTTTGGGAAGGAACATCATTATGAGTTTAATTTTTTCAAATATTGCATATTTGTATTTGAAAATTCCAGAAAATAAGATAAAAGAACATGACAACAAACATTTTGGTCATTGAAGTGAGAATTCACAATCTTTTGTATGTAGATGGAAGATAGATAAAGAAAAATTAGAAAGAAAAATTCAAAAATTTTGCCAAACATTAAAGAAGAAAATTCATTGGTCGATTGGGAAAACAATCTAAGATTACTGTTGGAATCGTAGAAGCTTAGACAAAAAAAGATGATTGAGAGAGTTTTTGAAGGAAGAGAAATTAGTATTATTGATGCAAATGAATGTGTTAATAAGTACCAGGCATACCACTTAAAAAAAAAAAAAAGAAGTACAAGACATACCTTTTTGTATAAAAAATTTAGATTATCAGTAGAAAACGAAGTATTATTGCTCAACCTAAATATTTCTAATGGCACAATATTTTTGAATTTCACTAACATATTTTTGTAATTTTAACAAACTTATTATAATTGCACATTCACATAAGTTATTCACGATGATTTCTTTAAAGAAAAGACTAGACATAGAAATCAACAATTATATCCTACACATACACACTCATCTTATAATTCAAAGTAATATGCAACTTGTTCCCCTCTCATCATCCGATCAAGTGACTGATATGTTTGTAAAATTCTTGTAAGTACGACATACAAAGTCAATACATCTTTCAAATGAAGTCCGAGGGTGGTGCAAAATCATATCAACTCTAGCACTATCAATCCCCAACCACCGTCTATTTCCTTCATGGAAGCTTCCCATTACTTCAAGTCTCAACTCCAACCATTAGCCAACTACCATCTTCTATTCTTGTAATGTCTTGTGTACTCTTAATTTGTAGCCTATAAATAAGAGCTATATCTGTACATTAAAAGATAAGAAACATATACACACGCTCATACATCTCTTGCTCATCTCATTATTCTCAACCATGGATACTTATTTGATAATTTCCGCCTTCCCTTGCCTTCCAATATTAGCTTCAACAACATATTACTAATTAATAGGGAAAAGAAGGAAAAAGAAGCTAGAGAATGACTTTGGGGAAAAATTTAACCTATTCTCTACAAGGCCAAATAAAAAAAAAATTAAAAAATTGACAAGTATCTAGTGATGGTGATGATGCAAAAGCTCAAGGGCCTTCAGCAAAGTGGGCTTGAACCTTTTGACATCAAGCTTCACATTTTGCTTGTCCATGTACACTGCCCTGAAAGCCTCCCACCCTTGTTTTTGGAACTTATAGGGGTCCCTAAAAACAACATGATCTTTTGGGTATTGTTGTATCAATGTGCTCTCTTCTTCCTTTATATCATACTTCAAATACCTTATGTTCATGTCCTTGGAAGGCACTTCAAAATAAGTGTTGGCAAGCCATGCCATGTTCCCCAATGGAACCACTTGGATCACAACTGCATTTTCAGGAAGGAACACTATGTTTGTGAGGCCTGCTCCATGTACTCCCATCATCACATCACACGAATTCACCATCTCCGCGAACCTCGCTACCTTCATGTCTGCCTCTGACACCATCACGTTGAATCCAAGCTCTCGTGCCATCCTCGCGATGCTTCCCGTGTTGGTGAAAGACCTTGACATCTTCCTTGAAATGATCAGCAACCTAGGCTTGTACTTACCCTTTTCCCCTTGTCCCATTTCGAGTGCACTAGCTCTCTTCAACGAGTAGGAGCTTCGCAGAAACTCTCGAAAGTCTCTCATGGAGTAATGTGGGGATCTTGAGGAGTCAATGTTGAGCTCTCTATGGCGTTTCAGGCCAACTGTGATGCTTGGAAAGCAATGGATTTGTTCTGTTTTGTCTATGTCTATGATCTCAAATGTTGACAACCCTCTTAGTATTTCTTGAAACTTGGTACTCCACGAAGAGCTAATGTTGTTGGTTACTAGAAACTGGACTTGTCTGTCAAACTGACGGGAAGTTAAGTAAAGGGGAATGATGACATCGGAGAAGGCGTGGAAGTGGTTTCCGGCGTACCCTCCTGTGGAAAACAGGACTGCTGGGACATTGTGAGTTTTGGTGCATTGTGGATTGTAATTATCTCTTACATTCACTACTTTCACTGACCATTCCCTGACTAGGCTCATAGCACTTATGTCTCCTTTTCTTGCATAAGGCTTTAAGCTCCAAGAACTGTTCTCTGCCAATTGAGATGAGACCATCAGCACGCTCGAGGACCTTCCTTCGACCCTGATATCGCCCTTCAACTCGCAAAAATCTGATCTTGCTTCCATTACATTGCAAGATAATAACTCGGTTTTCGTTGTTGTGGCATCTTCAGATTCTGTAGCCCCAAAATATGATGAATATGAATTAGCTTACAAGACATGGATCATCTTAATTTGTAGTTTCAACCATGTAATCTTGTTTTATCAAAGCTTAATACCTGTCGCAATTTGCTGAAAAGTAGTGTTTTTTTCTGCTTTCTTTGTATCAGTTTCTTGAGCTTGAGAATCTGCAGCAAGAATAGTATTCAAGATGAGTACTGATGCTAATCTTTGATGCAAAATCTTGATGTCTTGTTCATGATCAAAGCTTACCAGTAACAACTTGCTGAGAAGTAGCATTTGTTTCCATTTTGTTTTCTTTAGTTTGATTGTAAACTTGAGAATCTATACACATGATTAAGAATCAAGATATATGTATGAGTTAGTGAGTACTCAGAATCTTGTAATAATCATGATCAGCATGAGCTAGCAAAGCCTTACCAGTCACAAGTTGCTGAGTCCAAATATTGTTTGTTGTAGTTTGATTGTAAAGTTGAGAATCTATACATGATCAAGATTCAATATGATTAGTGTCAACGAATACGTATAAATCTTGTATCGTTATAAAGTATGGTCCATCGATCAAAGCAAGCTTAAACTACCTCCGACAGTTTGCTGCATCCGAGTATTGTTTGTTTCCATCTTGTTCCTCGGAGCATCCATAACTTGAGGACCTATCCAAGACTATACATAAGAACGGACATTCGCAAAATCGATCTATAATGTGCATATGTTACCTCGAAGAAATTGGTGTGAGTGATGAGAGGAATTTGTTTCCCTTTCTCCCACCACAAGCATTTTGAGACCAATCCCCGTGGACAAACGCAAGTTCACTGCCAAATAATCTTAAAGGTTATAGGTAATAACCCCAAAAAAAAATTACACTTGCAACACACGTCAGATCAAACAGTTTAAAGTGCTTGCATCCCATAAGAGATCTCAGGTTCGAGTCTCGTCATGGTGTTGGTGTTGCCGATATAGAAAAAAAGAGAGATGATAAGAGAGTGGAAGTGGTACTCACAAATTGGTAGAGGACCCAAGTGCTTGAACAAAGTGCAAAAGCTCAAAACAATGATGAAGCAACCAACAAATGCCCCATAACCCAACTTCTTTTGCTCTTGGCGACTAAAGCTTCTTGCAAGAATGGTATCATACATCATTTTTGGAGTAATGCAATAATTAATTAGGAGCTAATTAGAGGCCTACACAACGTAGCAAATGCCATTTTTGTATGGTTTGTGTGAATGAATTATTGCTCCCCACGATTTAATTTGTTAATGATAAAATAGTTGAAGCAAATTTTGTGCAATTTGGTTGAAAGGGACATTGTTGAGTTGACTCAATGTGACATATATAGATGATGATGATCATTTGGGTTTTGGGTTTTGAGTAGGTATCAATATTTCTTTGCATATACATACCAACTCGCCGGCTATGGATTCCAGCTTTGGGAATGAAAGCTACAATAAACCAACTAAAGCTCAGTACTACATATTGATTATTGCAATTTTTATTTCTATATAATCATAACAATCAACAATAAGACATTTGGTGTAACATACGTTTCTATAAACAATTATCCATGATTTCGGAATATTATAATTTGCCACTAATGTATTTTATTAATAACTACTATATAATATGTAAACTCATGCTTATGTCAATTTGTACTAGAGTTTGCAATTCGTGTCACACCTCGACACATGGCATGATATTTGCATAGTTGGAATCACACATTTTGTAATTGTATTGTGTTTGTGCTTGAGTACCTAACAAATTTAGTAACCATGTCGTGTTCGTGTTGGGCCCCCAAATTAAAACACACATGTACAATTAATTATTTGTGTTGTGATGCACACAACAAGCCCAACACACGCACATTTAAGGGTAGAACTGTAAATTAATCCTAATAACGTGTCAGACTTGGATCGCGTCGTGGAAAACGTGTTAGATAGTGTCGCGTCAAACGTACCGTATTTTTCTTAAAGAATGTGTTGGGCGGTATTCATGTTTATCGTGTCGTGTCAATACAGTTCACTTATAACTACCGTGTTCATAATAATGTCTTGTTCATGTTGAGTTTTGCAACATGATTACTACATTTGTCGTGTTCGTATGATATACTAAAATATTGGTGACCACTGACCAGACGTCGGTGAGTGAAGTAAGATGTAACAATAGTAATACTAAAACAAAGCAAAAGAAAATATATATGTAGGGAATATAATGAAATTGTGGGTAGACAAGGACGTCTTAACAATCTAATTGTCTCTCAGTTTTTGGTGGGAACTGGGAAGCATGATCATCTTATTATACTATACCATCCTAGTAGCTACAACAGGACTTGTGCATATTTTATTGTTTAATTACTATAATAATGCTCTATTCCAAATGAAATACGTGTAACGTGTGTGCGTGCTATAAATTATAAAACTAAATTTTATATTTATATATATATCTAGAAATTGAAATAGAGTTGTTGAATTAATTAAATTATACAACAACCACCCTGCTCCTTTGGATGGAAAGCATGCACAATGTTGAACCATCAGATTCTTGCTAACCAACACCATTTGACTTTATTTTTGGGAAGATAGAAGAAGAAGAAGAAGAAGAAGAGCAACAACAACATGGGATTCCTTTCAATCTAAAATGAAGTTATATTACCATGATTTAGTCAATGTTAGGTTACTCATGTAGGCATCATAGAGATTCACTTCATGGTTTACTTTCAATATAGTAGTTGTGTAATGACTTCTAGACTACCAAATCATCTTATTATATAGGGAAATCAGATTATCAATTCTTAATTTTTTTGAACCACAATGATTATTATTATTTTAATGAAAAGTTGCTAATTTATTAATTCATAACCAACCATAACAAAGAAAACATAAAACTGGGTTTTGAATATCAATCCACCCAGACAAGCTTGACAAAGAAATCGAAGTCCTAAGTAACTCGTGGGGCACTCGATTCGCAAATCAACTTACAAACAAAAACTTAACACTTCCAAATTGAACCACAAATACAATGACTAAAACATTCCAAAAAATCAAGTTGAAGGTACTAAAATCCTCCCCATCAACATGATTAAACAAGCCAAAGGCACTGAAATCTCTCCCCCTCCACCTGAACAGCGCGAACAATTGAAAACGATTGAACACAAAATTTTAGACGATCACGTGAAAGTCATTGCCAACGCCCCTCGCCACCACTAGGTCTGCCATCTGATCTGGTAACAAACTCGAAGGTTGATTCGAAGGCTCCAATCGAACCACCATCTTCCAATACACCTTCTCCTTCCTTGCAACCGCCATAGATCTCCAATTGCCCTACGCACACACACTAATCGAAAAAAATCTCCGCGAATTTACGCCGCCAATACTCAAACCTAACAATCCATTAACTTGCTATCAAAAACCCTAATTGACTGTCAAAACGACAGAGAAGAAGAAACCCTAAATTGTTCCTAATATGTTTGTGTTGAATCACAATGATTATAATTGTCTAAACTTTTTGAAAATAGATGATAATATTTCATATTTAGTTTGACTTATACTGTATCGATTCTTGTATTTGAAATTATGTGAACTTACTCTCAATTTGAGTTATAAAAAGGACTGAGCCCTCAAGCACTACCCTAGAGCAAATAAAAGCCCACCAAAAAAATATCCGGGAAGGTTCAAAACACTACTGGAATGAAGGTAAGCAGTTTCTTGTAAAAATAAAGAGAGACTTGCAGGTAGACCTGTTAAATGGGCCTTTGGCCCGCGGGCCAGCCCAGCCCAGAAATTTAACTATTGGTTTATCTTTTTTTTGGCCCGCACTATTTTTGGCCCAGCCCGCATAGCCTGCTAGTTAAGCGGTTTGGCCCGCGGGCTGAAGAAATTTGAATTTTTTTTTTTTTTTTTGAAAC
>JAYMTE010001316.1:0-13731 GCA_036897545.1 Pelargonium fulgidum
TTAACTCCTATAGACATTTCTAAAAATTTCAATAGACTTCACAAACAAGCCGTTTGTCAGTCTGTCCCAGAAGGAACTGACACAACCACTTGTCTATTTATTATTATGATTTTTTATACACATTAAAAATTTATAGTGTCCATTTCTTATAAATTTACATGAAATAAATAAATAATAAATAGAGGAAAACAATTATTTGTTAAGTCGGGTGATGGGGCATAGAGAGATGACAATAAGTTGCCGTTTCACTATAGCCATTTATTTATCTATTTTGCAGATATTCAATGGTAACAAAATTGACCAAATAAATGTTTACCAATAATATTAACACTCCCCATCAAAATATTATTTAATAGTTCAGATTTATGGCCGTACCCACTTGACCCCTATTGATAATTCCAATTTGCATAAATAAAGCATTGTATAGTTTTTTCAAGCTAAACACACACACATAGTTATAATGAAGTAAAAATGTTGAGATTATTAATTTAGTCCTATCTTAAAATATTTCGTCTTAATATTCTCCATTGATTATTGTTGTTATTTTACCCAAAAAAATTATAAGTTTAAAAACAAATTAAGACATGACACGTGGTACTCAAGCGCCACGTCACCAAACTCACAACTATGAACCCCCGACCTGAAGTCAAGTGTCCAAGGCGTCAAGACCAATACCAATGATCGCCTTTGAGACTGTCAGCGACATTCAACGTCACTTGGCGGCGTCCGAGTTCATTGTGCGCTCCTAACACCAATGGACGTCTCTGAGACAGTCGGTGACATCCAACGTCGTTTGGCGGCGCCAAATTCCATTGTGCGCACCCAACGCCAATGGACGCCTCCGAGACCATCGGCGACATCCAACGTCGCTTGGTAGCCCCCAAGTCCATCGCACCCAATGCCAATAATCGCCTCCGAGACTGTCGACGACATCCAACGTCGCTTGGTGGTACCAAATTTCATTGTGTTTGCCCAACGCCAATGGTCGCTTCCGAGACCGTCGGCGACATCTAACGTCGCTTGGCGGCGCCCAAGTCCATTGTTTGTGCCCAACGCCAACGGTCACCTCTCATCTTGTCGGTGATGACCAACGTTGCTCGATGGTGCCCAAAGCCATCACACGCCCTGGGAGCCCAACAAATAACTCAAAAGGCACCAACGCCTCAAATTCATGTAACAAGCCACTCGGAGTCAAGTGTCCAAGTTAGGGCACTTCAACGTCCCCAAACTCACCAAAGGGTCAAGCCAAGCTCATCCCCGAATACTTGTGCTAAGGTCGTCTGTCATTTGACCTTGGATGGCCCGAGCAATCCAAGCCCTCCTTGGCACACCTTGTCCATATAGGCACCTCACATGGTTCATACAGGACATGCCTTCCTCCAATACCCGGACCAATGTCCATACGGTACAGGCCCAAGCCAAGACATGGGATGCAGGACGCGCTCACGCCAAATCTTGGACCAATGTTTGTACGGGACACACCCAAGCTAAGACATGGAACGCGGGACGCGCTAACGCCAAGACCCGGACCAATGTCCGTACGGGACGTGCCCAAGTTAAGACATAGGACGCATCCAAGCCAAGACATGGACGAGGGACACGCTCACATCAAGACCATACCAATTTCCGTACAGGACGCGCCCAAGCCAATGACCACTCTTTATCCTTCCACACATTGGCCTTCACATCGTCCAGTGTCATTCTGATTCCTCCCCTGACAACCACAACAAGTCCCCGCGTGAGACCATCACCCGGGCCGTCCCGGACGTGCTTCCACTCTCTGGATTACCCCGACCACTCATAAGTCTCATTTAGGGCTTGGGATGCTATCCCGCGTGACAGAGGCTCCCAAGGTCATCATCCCCTGCTCCCGGATCACCGGAGGACACAAAGGGTTGGCCGCATCCGACCAGCGCGCAAGACGCTATCTAGCCAGCTAAGGCTCTAAGCTTCCCAAATGGAGTCCATATCAGTTTTGGGCAATCACACGGCGACATGTGACACTATAAGAGTTAGTATAAATACTCATTCTCTCAAAGAGAAGATGATCTTTCTTTCATAATTCACATATTTTCTCTCTCTAGAAAAACTCTCTAGAGCCTTTGTGGTGTTCCTTGAGATCTCATTCTTACGCATGAGGCGGCTTCCCAGAATCACCACCCCGAGCCATCGTTCTTTGGTGTGTTTACCCTCACATGACACATGTTAGGGGTTCGCCAAGACAATAAAGGTTCCTAAGCAAACGTGGATCGACCAGAGAAAAAGACTTAGAACAATTCAGGCTCCTTGGTGTACGTGGACAAGAAGACTCACACCTCGACATCCGAATGTGTTTGCTTTGACTCCAGACGCATCAATTTTATACAAAGATATTTATCAAATTATTACATCTTTTCTGACTACAAAATAATTGGAATTGAAAGAGCTATATATTCTTTGAGAGATGAATCAACTAAATTCAAAGCAAAATTTTAAAAAGAAAATCAAGGATTGCCTAGAATCATTAGGTACAATCAATAACCAAACTTCAATTTATTCCTTAAAACTTTATATTTCAAATGTTTAACAATATCTTAAACAAATTAATTAAATATTTGAACTTATTTTTTTTAAGCAAAATACTTGGATTTCTAACTACTCAATTATACATACAGGAAATTATTTTTAATATAAATAAATTAAATAAACAAATCAATTGCATTATGTACCATAATTCCATCTTCACATAATAGGAAATGACAATAATAATTCATGACTTTTGAGAAACATGTGACCTACAGGCTACATCCAATAAATAGTGTTGACTTGGCTGACCAAATCCATCCACAATCCAAGTTTTGACAAATTTCTTTCTATATATTTTGAAAAGCAATATCTCTCAACATTTAATTATGAAATTGATAACCCAAAAATGAAAAGTAAGTTAATGTTGGATAGCTTTTTTCATTTTTTTTAATACAAAGATAGCTTTTTTCATTTTTTTTAATACAAAGATAGCTTTTTTCATTGTGTCTATGAAACAGACATTAGTATATAAATTCACTTGTAATGAGAAGGTTTGATAATTTGCATTATGACTACACATTTGACCTTAAATTAAGTTAACGATATATTCGTGGTTAATCATTTCATTTTGTAATTGATCTTCGTTAATCCATTGAATTTGTTTATTTATATTATAGAATTAAAATAATAACAACTCGTATATATGAAATTATATTTACAAATTCAATCATATTAGACACATTTATCATGTCTACTTTTTTATTTTATTTATCAAAACGGTTTGAATGGATAGATTTTAAAACCATCAGTTTTATATCGTATTTGTTATTATTATATTAATTAATAAATTATTAATCTTTGCACTAAAAAAACTTGTGTGTAATTTATAACTCAATATTAAAAAAATAAATTTTCAAGTCATTAAGAAAAAATAACTAAATAAGGATTTGTAATACAGGATCTTATTATAAACGTGGATTCATAGAAACAAAATCCCAATTCCCATATTTGGAAATTAAATAAATCTGTGATTTGGGAAAATAACAAAGCCGAGTCATCAATTTTTTTTTATTTTTAATAATCAGATCAAGGAAGGTGGGTCTTTCGTAATTTGTCGAGCCACCTAGGTCATTTAGTTTATACCATTACTTAAATAGTAATGAAATTTTGAATTATAGTAATGTTAACTTTTTTCCATAATTAAAAAAAGCCCCAAAAGATTAAAAAAATTATCATCTCTACCCACCCCACCCAATCTATTTGATTTTTCTCCTTTCTCTCTCATCTTCTCTTCACTGTCACTATTTCTCATTTCCTGCACAACAAACCAACACAGAGCACTCAATTTATTTTCCTCTCTGTTTTGCGCTTCACTTGAACACCATAAAGTGCCTCTGTTTTCGAAACGAGACCTCACAAAGAGAACTGTTTGGCTTCCGAGTAAATTTACAGAGAACCATCACTCCTGTTGGGTGCCATTGTGTTTTGGTCGCTCGAAATCGGAGAAGCGTAACGGAGGTCTGTTCTAATTTTTGGTGTATAGATTTTGTACGAAGATATTGAAATGCAGAGGGCTCATCAAATTTCCTGGGTCCGGAGGCCGATTTGGGAATCGCCGGCGATTTGATGGAATCGGAACTGGTGCTGTCTAACTTCATTTCATGGAGGTAATGGTTTGCTGTGCTCCATGTCGCGTACCCAGATTTTGGTCTAAGCTCCGATTTTGCGTCGTTGTGTTCGAGGTAAGCTGTACTGGGTGATTATGTACTGCAGTTTAGGTTGGTTTGCGGGAGACATAGGGTTTTAGATTTGTGATAAGAATAATAATAATAATAATAATAATTAATATGTTGATGAAGTTTAGGTTGGAAATTTTGAATTTTGGTTGCATAGAAATTGTTGAAAAGGAAAGAAAATTTGGGAATTTTTTAGGTGATACTAATTTTGAAACGAGGCATCTGATTTTTCGGTATTGAAATTGACAATGTTATGGTTAGGAAAGTCACTGTTCGAGGAATTGATCGTTACATTGCTCCGTAGTAACCTGTTCTCACTTTTTTCCTTATTTGTTTGGCTTTCTGGGAAAATTTACTGGAATTTTTTTAATTGCCTCTGAGAAAATAGGAACTTTCTATTCACTAATACTATAGGGGACTAGGGTATAACAGCTGGATTTTATGGATCTGGTGTTGTGGTTAGCTATAAGAGGCTCTGAGTTCATCAAGTTGAGAATTTTGGATGAAAATTTGGGGGCATTATTATTTTTAAAAATGCTCAATTTAGGCTATGGATGTCGATGTTCTTTCTTCGGTTTGTCATTGATTGCTGTGAGTTTGTTTACGTTAGATCTGCTTCTTTTTAGGGTTCAAAAGTAGTGTTTTAGTCTAATTGTGTAATGAGTTGCTAAATTTATGTTGTTTTTTAATTATCTGTTTATATTTCTGCTTTAGATTGTATGCATATTGGTATTGTTGGAATCTGCTACTGCGAAATCTCAAGAAAATCAGGTGAAATGGCAAGGTTCTGGAAGGGGAAGCAAAAATATAGTCTCGCATTCATGCATCCATGATCAAATACTTGAACAAAGGAGGCGACCTGGTCGCAAGGTGTACTCTGTTACTCCACAGATTTACAAGGAGTCTGATATCTCCAACTCCCTTCATCACAAAGGGAGGATATTGCTCGAAGATTCCCGGCTCCCAGGGCAGCTAAAGGAAGCAAAGCAACCTGTTAGGATATATCTAAATTATGATGCAGTGGGCCACTCGCCCGATAGAGATTGTCGCAAAGTTGGTGACATTGTAAAGGTGTGTGTTAATGATAATTGCTAAGCTCTAGGTTGCAACTTGTAAATGGGTTCTGTGTAACTCATGCTGATTTTATGTGCTTTTCTTTCTTCTTTTACTAGTTAGGGGAACCTCCAGTGAATTCTCTCCTTTGTTCTCCTTCCTGCAATCCTCTCAGTGATCCACCAGTTTTTGGTGATTGCTGGTATAACTGCACTTTGGATGATATCTCTGGGGAGGACAAGAGGCACCGCCTTCGCAAGGTTTTATTTCCTGCTTTATACATTTCACTTTTTAGTACCCTAAACTATCTTCATTAGAGAATGTACCCTGTGCTGCTGTGCCCAATAATACTAGATCTTAAAATTCAATAATGGTAATTTAAATTATTTTTGCCTAAGAGCTATTGGATGTATAGACTTATTTTTAAAATGCTACTTGCTAAAAGGCTTTGGAGCAGACAGCTGACTGGTTCAAGAGAGCTTTAGCTGTTGAGCCTGTGAAAGGAAACTTGCGGTTAAGTGGATATTCGGCTTGTGGACAAGATGGAGGCGTACAGCTTCCTCGTGAATATGTGGAAGGTAATTTCTTTCTGTTGAAGTGATTTCTGGCAAGCAAAATAGCTTTTTTTTTTTTTTTTTCTTTCTTTTCTCCAATATACTTGTTCTTCAAAGCCATGTGCATTTCAATCAATATTCAAGATCATTTCAATTTCAGAGGGTGTTGCCAATGCGGATTTGGTTCTTCTAGTGACTACGAGACCTACAACAGGCAACACACTTGCATGGGCAGTGGCATGTGAACGTGATCAATGGGGCCGTTCTATAGCTGGTAATGCACTCTTTGAGCTTCTGCTAATTTCAATCAATTGTCTTGCCCTAGCAGTCACTTGAAATATCAATTAGATCAAATTTGTTCTTCTCTTTTATAGGGCATGTGAATGTTGCTCCTCGTCATTTGACGGCTGAAGCAGAAACTTTACTCTCGGCAACTCTAATTCACGAGGTTAGTTTTCTGAATCAATGAAATGTGAGCTAGCAGTAGTTATTTCTATAGTTCTAACATGCCTGTCTTGTATCTTCCAGGTTATGCATGTTCTTGGCTTTGATCCTCATGCATTTTCCCATTTTAGAGATGAGAGGAAAAGAAGACGTAGTCAGGTAAAGGCTGCTGGATATACATTAATACGATCCTTAATAAAGTGACAAGTCCATCATATCAAAATCTTGATATTATAGAGTGAGGTTTACTGAGATTTTTGGAACCATTTCAATGATGCTAAATAAATAAATAAATAAAATTTGAAATTAAGAATATTTCTTCCTTTCTGTCACAAGGTTGCTTATGAAAGTCTGAACTTAGGCCAGAAGTTTTTGTTATTTTATCCTCTTTTAATCTATCCAACTTTGGTCCTGTTTGATATCTCCCAGGAAATGATTATATTTTAATCTAAGGATCTTTTGCAGTAGATATAGAACATTTGGTCTTAGTTTTACTTGATATCTGTTTCCAGGTTACTGAACAAGTCATGGATGAAAAGCTTGGGCGGATGGTGACGCGTGTAGTGCTTCCCCGCGTCGTCATGCACTCACGACATCATTATGGGGTGATTCTCAGCTTTCCTTTGCAGAGAATTAATATCTCTCTTCTGGAGAAACACACAATTTGAAGACAGTTTCTGTCCTAGTTTCTAAAAGTTAATAAAAGAAAAGTTCAACACATAACTCATCAATTTTTAATTTGCAGGCATTTTCAGAGAATTTTACTGGTCTGGAGCTAGAAGATGGTGGTGGACGCGGCACATCAGGTCTCCCATCTCTTTTTAGTCTATTTTCCTATTCCTATAGCACCCTTAATATATGTAACCGATGTTGAATATTTTTCCAAAAATTGAACTCCAAGTGGAGGTTAGGTACTTAAGTTGCCTTTGAACTGTGTTGATCTTGTCTGAATTTAACTTGAAATTCATATAGAATACATATTAGGGACATTAGGCTGTATGATGCAAAGTCAATATTTTTGCTTATAGATGCTTGCAGAGTTCATCAGAGGAAAAACAAATAATATCGTTACATTGTATAAGATGCATTTTGAGTGACCACAACCCTTCTTACTATTGAACCATACTGCATGGATGCTAGCAATTAGCAGTTTAATTGTAACTTTAATTTTAATATCTTGTCTGCAGGGTCTCACTGGGAAAAAAGGCTTCTCATGAATGAGATTATGACAGGTTCAGTGGATACAAGATCAGTAGTTTCAAAGATGACGCTGGCATTATTAGAGGATAGTGGATGGTACCAGGCTAATTATAGTATGGCTGATCGTCTAGATTGGGGGCGCAATCAAGGGACTGATTTTGTTACATCCCCTTGCAACCTTTGGAAGGGGGCTTACCATTGCAACTCTACACAATTGTCAGGTTGTACATATAGCAGAGAGGCAGAAGGTTACTGCCCAATTGTGAGTTATAGTGGTGACCTCCCTCATTGGGCTCGCTATTTTCCTCAAGCTAACAAAGGTGTGTTAGTGTTCATTTATTATTTTATTTTTATGCGATAAATTGATATAAAATATTGTTACTGAGACTCATCTATCACTGCCACTGGTCATCATGATTATAAATTTCAACTTGGTGGTTTGGTGCATGCTATTGTTATATTGTCTTGCGAATAACTGATAGTCTTGCTTTATTCTTGGACATAAATACTACATGTCCTTTCTACTTGTAGCATTTTAGTTATTAATATGATTCATGGTTAGTAATCAAAATATCCCTAGTTGACTTGCAGTCTCATTTTCTGTGTCAAAATATGCTATTAACCTTTATTTTTTCATTTGTTTGGGTCATTTCTGACTCATATTGTGTTAAATCCTACGATAACTCAAGTGGATTATTGACTTGGATAGCTTCAAAATAAAGTAATTACATGATCAATGCAGATTTGGTGAAGAGCCTGTTATATTGGATTAGGAAGCTTTGAAAGTTTAGAGTGCTCCAAAAAACAAACACGAATTCTTTTGAGTAATTAGCGTTGTGCAAATCTTACAGCAGTGAGCTAATTTTCTTAAGACTTGAGAGAATAATATTCTTCGATATTAAAAAAGGACTCACATCATTGAGTTCTCTGTTGATCTATTAGTATTACCTCTAGTATTCAATATTATAATATATATCCTACCCCTTTCGTACTAAGAGTACCATACTATATTTCCAGTACCTTTAAGACTGTCCAGTAAATATCAGTATGTGCATTCTTTTCTTGATCTTCTCCCGATTTCTTCTTACACTGGTTTATAAATTGGACACTGCTCATACGTCATCAATATAGATGCAATATTCCTCTAAATGGCATGACACCTTAAGATTTCTAATCTACATTGCAGGTGGGCAGTCATCATTGGCTGATTATTGCACATATTTTGTGGCTTACTCTGATGGGTCATGTACAGACACTAACAGCGCAAGAGCGCCTGATAGAATGCTGGGGGAAGTGCGTGGGGGAAACTCCAGGTGAGAGTTTTTCTCAGTTTTTTTTAGCTGTCTAGTTGTTCTGATGGACACAGCTAATGTGGGCATATTAAAGTGCAAAATGGTGGTGTTTATCTTCATTGTTATTTGATAGGTGTATGGCCTCATCGTTAGTTCGTACTGGCTTTGTACGAGGTTCAATGACCCAGGGAAATGGTTGTTATCAGCACAGGTGCTTCAACAACTCCTTAGAGGTAATACCTTGAGCTATATATTGCATTTATTTGCTGGAGTGAAAGTTCTTTGATGTGTTGTATATTGAACAGTCTTACGAATTTTTATATAATGAAATTCTGGATCTTGCATAGTCTTGTGTAAAAAGATTTTATCACAAACAGACGTTTAAACCCCTTTATTAACTCGAATCTCACATTTCATAATTAAAAAATGTATCTTACGAATTTTTATATATATGAATCTTCACTATCCAGGAAACTTAATAGTGAATTGTAATGCAATCTTGGCTGCACTTACGTATCTCGATGTTTATTGTTTATTGCTTGATATGTTATCTCAATATGAAGACTGGAGAGAAACTAATATGCAAGAATGAGCCTTGCATGATCTAATCAAAACGTACTAAAACTATGTCATTTAAACAAAGTTCTGAAACATGAATTTTCAGGGTAGTTGGTGAAATTATTGATTTGACTAGTTTCAGAGTTTCATTAAGAAATTAATTTTATGACTTTTTTTGGAAAGATCAAAGCTTAAAATCTTCCATAGGGATGATAACTCGTAGGTATGAAGAATTGAATGTATTTCATGCTCGTAATCATACAACTTTTCTGTTCCATTGAAGACTAGGCTGTGCAAAGCGTCATAAGTCACTACCAAAAGCATAAGGTCCTGTCTTTTAATGTACTGTAGTTTTTATTTTAGTTTTAAGATATATGGACTTCGTTGGTAATGCAACTCTCTTTATAAGGTGATAAAACTAGCATAATACAATAGGCTGAAGACTTGTCTTTGACTTCACATCTTTACTATATTACGTATTGCTTCATTCTTCCTCTTGTAATGCTGTAATTTTAATTATGTTGCTAGGTTGCTGTGGATGGAATTTGGAAAACATGTCCAGGTGCTGGCGGGCCAATTCAGTTCCCTGGCTTTAATGGTATTGTGCTGTTCTTTCTCCCAGTTATTTCTGCATTGTACTTCCTTTTTTCCGCTTATGTTTCTTCTTGTTTGTCTTTAGGTGATCTTATGTGTCCTGCTTACCATGAGCTATGTAGCGCGGCCCCAGTTCCTGTATCTGGACAGTGTCCCAAATCGTGTAATTTCAATGGAGATTGTGTTGGTGGGAATTGTCACTGCTTTCTGGGATTTCATGGATATGATTGTAGTAGACGTGAGATTTGACCCCTTTTGCTCCACTCTGAATTTAGTTTAAGATATAAAGTTTAACATTTGAAATTCCGTAGCATTGGGCTCCCTATTCAGTAATCTGATTTTGTTTTAGAATTTTGTTGAATGTTTTCTTCTTTCAATATTTTGGCAGGTTCATGCCCTAGCAGTTGTAATGGGCACGGCAAGTGCCTTTCCAATGGGATTTGTGAATGTGAAAATGGTTATACAGGCACAGACTGCTCTACTGGTAATGTGATCTCTTTTTCAACACTCCTCTGTTTATTATTAATTATTTTGCTTCTGAGCTTATATGTGGTGAATACACCCAGCCTCATCACTGGAAGCTTTCATTCTTTTCTTTGCATGCATTCACAAATTAGCTCTCTTTGCTATTGAGCTTAAATGTTATTTTCATAACATGTAACGTATAAAGCTCAACTTCAAATGATCTGTTTTTTTTTTCTTTCTAAACTTAGTAGGAAATATTAAGGTCTTATTCTTATTTTTAATATTTTGCTATGTTGTGTTTTTAGTTTTGCATTTAGGTGATTAAAATCAGAAATTCTAGTAAATACCGAATACAAGCTCAAATCAAAGTGTTATATTTGGTCTAGTTTGGTCTTTTGGTATTATTGGTTTAAGTTTTGGTTTGAGAATTCCTCAACCTGAAGATATATGAAAATCAGATCTAACCAAATCATGGACATCCGTACTATACCCGTATGCAGTGTAGTGCTTTCTCATTATAGCATGTAGATGTATTACTATTAAGTGAGAACTTTCTGACAAGCATTCGAGAGAACCTGCTTCTACATGGATCAAGACTTCACTGCTTTCTTAAAAAAAATTGTAGTATGATTTGTTTATGTGGTTTTTTTTAATAATGGTGCTTGGGCATGGTATGCAGCTGTTTGCGATGAACAATGCAGCCTACATGGAGGGGTCTGTGATAACGGAGTTTGTGAGTTTCGTTGCTCCGACTATGCTGGTTACACATGCCAGAATAGCTCCATGCTCCTCTCTAGTCTTTCAGTTTGTAAAAATGTGCTGGAGAGTGATTTCTCTGGGCAACATTGTGCACCCAGTGAACCAAGCATACTCCAGCAGCTAGAAGAAGCTGTTGTCATGCCAAACTACCATAGGTTGTTTCCAGGTGGTGCTAGGAAACTATTTAATATCTTCGGTAGCAGCTATTGCGATGCAACTGCAAAGCGGCTGGCCTGTTGGGTAAGTTTTATGCCCCTTGACACAATGCCAAGATTTTTCGCACTTAAATAGTTAGCATCTTCTCGTCTTGTCCTAATAAGTTTATCCAAAATGGCAGATCTCAATCCAAAAGTGTGACCGAGATGGTGACAACAGGTTAAGAGTATGCCATTCAGCATGTCAGTCGTATAACTTAGCGTGCGGGGCTTCACTTGACTGCTCAGACCAGACCCTCTTCAGCGGTGAGGAGGAAGGTGAAGGTCAGTGCACAGGCTCCGGGGAGATGAAACTTTCTTGGTTGAATCGCTTACGGAGCAGTTTCTCTCTTAGTAGTGGTTCCAGAAAAGGAACTCCTGTAAAATATAGGCAGCTATAGCCTCTCTTTTTTAACTATATATAATTTTTTTTTCTTTGTTAATGATGGGTTGTAATTTTTGTGGGGGGTTAATTGTAGGGAAAAGGTGGCACATAGTGTAGATTTAGATTTAGGAAGATTGTTCCCCTTGGCCTTAAGAGTAAGAGTTGATTTGGGGAATGAATATTAGGCTCTCAAAGATGGGAAAAGCCTATTTGTAGAGTAAGTAATGATGTATGTGAAAAAAAAGAAGTGGTTTGGTTTGGTGGAGAGAGGGAACAAATTGGCCAAAGGCCTTCAATTCAATGGAAAAAACCACATTGTGTTCTCTTCTTGTATTTCCTTTTCCCCTACTGTATTTTGAGTTTTCAGCTGCCTCTTTACTCTCAAAATTAGTGTAAAGTTTCTCTCAAGTTTGAGTGACCTGTTCTCTCCGTTTATAGGTTAGTATCTCTGAAGCTTGTTGTAATATATGATCACGAAGATACAAAATTAAATACATGCAGAGCTAACTAACTCGTGGGTTACTTGGTTCGCGGACCAACATGCAAATAAAAAAATGCGGCGCTACCAATTGGGGCACAATGACTGAAACTTCATAAATAATCAACCAAATGCACATAAATTCTCCCTAATCTCTATCAGTATGAATAATCAAGTTGAAGACATTTCAATCCCTCTCTCCAACCTAAAAAGTAGAAACAATTGATAACGATACACTTAAAGTTTAAGACGACAACGTGGAAGACTCTGTCAACCGCCCCTCACCACCATTAGATATGTTATTTGATTCGATTATAACATAAAACTAGTGTTTATAATTGAGTTAAACGGGGAATTGGCTAGCAAAAAACGTAAAACTATGTCCTTATTTATATTCAAGGATTTTTCCAACAACCTCGAAGGTTGCTCCGATTGTTGTAATCAAACCGCCACATTCGTCGTCTCTATTACTGAATCATGTTTTTCTGCACACACACTAATAAAATAATCAATTAGTATTGACTGTACAGCTACTATCCTAGATATTGTCCATATTTTCTTTGACAACCATCTTAATCACGATTTCTTTTTATGTAAACAAAAATATATAGTAGCTTTCTTTTTATGTAAACAAAATATATAGTAGCTCTGCTCATCTCTTGACCAAGTAAATGCAGTAATCTTGATGAGAACTTGTATCTCACCAAACTCAAACACCAGCCATTAACACTAACAAGTAACAACTATTTTACTTTCTCCGTCCCAAAATGAGTGTCCTATTTCTATTTTTGGAAAAATTAAGGATTACAAGATAATTTAATGTGTTTTCAATATTACCCCTACTTTTTTACCTACACCCCCATGTGCACCCATGTGCACCCAATGTGCAACTCATAAGTGATAAGAATAATATGAGAAAAGTAGTGATATGATAGTTTAAAAATGGAAACAAGACGTTCATTTTGAAACAAAAAATTTAGATAAATAGGATATTCATTTTGGGACGGATGGAGTATATATCTTGAAATCAACATCCAATTCATAACAAATCACCTCCTACCAAATATGAGAAGAGAGACACTCAAGTGAATATAAAACCAATTTAATTATTACTCATTAACTAATCATGATCCGATTGGACAAAACGTGATCAAGTAATCAGCTCCCGCACATGTGCACGTGCTCGACGCGTCGTCGTACGCATAACTATACGCCGTCGGGCACGCGCTCTTGAACATCTCCGAGTACTGCGTCGCCGAGCACGTCTGCGGCGTCGCGTGCTCCCCGGTGCAGCAAAACTCCGGCGCGTTGAACGCCGCGCACGCGCTCTTGCACGCCCCCCCCGCCCCCGCCTCCGTCACCTGCAGCTCCGGCGGGCACCTCCCGTTCAGATCAGCAATGCAGCCGGCGTACTGGCAGTCGCCGGCGCCGCCAAGAGCCCTCACACCCATCCCCACATTGTAACCATCGACCAAACTGACGTCGTAGAAGTCCTTGCCGGCGGCGTCGGGGGC
>JAYMTE010001317.1:0-13727 GCA_036897545.1 Pelargonium fulgidum
TTTTGGATAGTACAGGACTAATCCTAACCTTATTCCAACGGAATTTTTGTTGCCTCCAAAAACAAAGTGGAAAAGGAACCGAACAAAATCTCCTTCCCTAAAAGCCCTCTCTCTCCGTCTCTTCCCGATTCACTGAACGACCAGTCCTCGTCGTCGCCGTTGGGGTTCTTCTGGATTTGCTCTCTCTGCTCTGCTTCTGCTCAATTGCTCGAGCACCGCCTTCTTCGACTCGCCGGAGCCAAGGATTGCCTCCTCCTCTCCACCGCCACTGCCCTAATCGTCGTATTCTTCATCGTCGAAAATCTCTGTATGTCCTCTTCATCCGCCCTCACTATTTGAAAGTTTCGTTCGAATCTATGCCGCTGGTCTCTGCATCTCCAATGCTGTAAATTGCTCAGTAATTTGAGCTTCTCTTGCTCGGAGCTTATTAATTGCTCACTTTCTTAGTTCTGAGTTTTAAGTGGTTTTGCTGATACTATGTTCCTGTTTCCTCCTCACGAGAGTGATTTATGGTGAATCCGAATTAAGTTCGGGTTTAGGGTTTGCTGTTCTCTGATGGTGTAGTTTCTATAATTTTTCTATTTTGCTCAGTAAACGGAGATTCTATTGCTTGAAGCTAATAAATTGTTATTTTTTTGTTCAGATACAATTATACAAATTTAGTGTTGTAGTTTTGCTGCTAAAATCTCCAAATTTGCTGTCGACTTTGTGTTGTATTGAGATTTCAGATCACGTTTAGGTTGTAGGCTTCTTGTTGATTGAGGCATTTCTGAAAGTTTTCCTCTTCTGTATCTCTATTCAGGTGACATTGCTGTGGTTATTAGTGTTGGTACTTTAGCTAACATGGAGGTTAGTATCTGAATTACTTTGCTTGTTTGCTTTTGTGTTACACTCTATGTGACTTGTGCATGATAGTATTGATTGCTTGTTTTGTTTAGGAAAAAGGAGTCAATGCTGGGCTTATTAATTCAGATAAGGCTACTGTAATGCTGGAACCGGAGAAAAACAGTGGTGGTGGATTGTTCCTTCCGGGGAAGGATAGAGTGGTGTTTAGACCTCCTGAGAGAAAATCTCTGTTAGGTATGATTTTGAGCTCACATATATGTTTCTTAAAGGCAGCAATTTATCTTTTTAAGCCAACTCATGGTTGCAAGCTAGTGAGTGTAGGCCACATGAATCCATTATGGCATCCATTTAGATGTAGTAGGTTCAACTCAGTATACCTTAAAAAATTATGCCGTCATCTAACGTCATGGCCTCCAGTAAATAATCATTATATCTTGGTCCTCGGCAATAATTTTCTGCTTGTACTTTTGGTCTTACCCTCCGTTTCAATTTTGCACTTTCCAATATGTTTAAGCTAATTTTTTTTAATTCCTTTTCCTCTACAAAGTTCTTTCAATGGATTGATCTATGGCTCTTGTTTTTGAGCTTTTTTAAGCAAACCCAATTTCTTGTGTCACAATTCATTCTTCCATTATAATTATGCAGGCGCACTGTTTCCAAATGTTACGACATTATAAACTTCTAAGATAAAAAACTCAGGAATCTCAAGCAGATTATTGTTGTTACATTTTCTTTCTGTAGATTTTGAAAATTACTTCCTGTATTTCTCACGTTAACCTCCTCCTCTAGTTTCCTCTTTTCGCCTGTGACTGTGGATCATTGCTCCATGCTATCTTTTTATGCTTGTTGTAAGTATTTTTAATTGCATGTTACAGGGTTAGATGCCCTTGCTAGTGCAAAGCGTGGTGCATCTAAGGGTGATACTGGATTCAAGGTCCCAAGAGAAAAAGGTGCATCTGTTATGTCATCAATTGATGATGAGGAGAACTCTGAAGTATCTGCAATAGATGAAGTTGGGAGCAATGCAGTTAACAGCTCTCGCAGTCATGCTGTTAATAGGAGATACCGTGAAACAGCTGCAAGTGAGATTTCTCGAGCAGGTAGCCTTTCATTTAATTTTTATCAAATTAATTGCTTTTAATCTACACTTAAACCCTATTTTCTTTTTTCCAGTCATTGCTGTGTTGTGCTTATCATTTATCTATTTCTGAAATGACATGCTGTTCAATATCTTTGTGTTCTGTGATACCAGAATATATAGTATGCTAGAGTATAGTATCATACCATCATTTTAACAGTATAGATACCTTACTCCACTACTAGCTCTTTGTCAAGGTTTGAATCTCTAATAGAAATTGTTTAAAGTCAGAAACTCTATTAGTTTATCGTGCTTTTCAAATTTTTATTGTACATTTTATGCCTTCTTTGCTTTTTTTAAAAAATAAAATAAAATTCCATTCAACCTTTTGCCTCCCAAACTGTCTCGGTAGCATAATTTATTCAGGGTCTAATAAATGTTGTAATCCTTGCATTGCAGAAAGTTTTATCACTCAGGAAGGACACGTTAGTGATAGTTTTGATACGCATCGCTCAAGAGAACATATTGGCTCAGATGTAAGTTAATTTTCTTTTTCATTATTATTTATGTCAGTGATCCATGGAGTTCAGTAATTATACATTCTATTCTTCTTGTGTGCCAGGGTGGGTTTGTTATCTGTATACTGTATGTGATTTTGGTTTTCCATAGAGAGCTTGTATTGTTTCTATTATAACCTAAAACAAGTGGGAACTTGCTGAAAGTATACATGCAGTTGAGTGGTGGCAGCTCGTATGAATACTATTAATAGTCTAGAGGAAACCTTCTTTTAAACTTTAAAGGTTTTGGTTTTAAGTGATACAAATTGTTGTTATGAATGTTTCTTGGCCGTAACTATCCAATAAGATGAAAACTTGAAGATTTGTATCTTTGGAGTTGTGTACCTGACAGGCTGTTTATTGAAGTTCTATATGTTTTTGAGTAGGTTGGCGCTATTGATGTTATTGGTTGATTTTAATTCTGGCATTTCTGTTATAGTGATAAGTTTGTGCATGATTGACGGCTGTTGTGAGGAACACATCACAAGAGTAGCTAGCAAATAAATATTTGGCAGCTCTGCTCTTATGGCTTTCATATGTTTAATTAGCTCATTTGATTAGTCTTCTGTAACTATGCAGTTTATAAAGTTAAGAATTTAAAACATAAATACTTGATTGCTTGTTATTTGTTGAGTCTGATTATATTGTGACACAAGGTTCTTTGTAGATCAAATTAGCTTGCGTGAAAATATATTTTTGTTTGTTGATATGTATTTTTTTCTTGTTTGCTTCTGAATTGAAGTTTCCAGCAACATCTTATGGAAATTTGAGGAGTAATGTGTCTAGAAGCCCTAGATATGAAAGGGATGATCGTTCTAGTGACAAAAGAGATTACAGAGATGATAATAGAAGAGAAAGCACGAGGGATAGGCAAAGATACAGTAATGATGGTGAAGATCAGTATCATGGGAGGGAAGCACGTGGTCGATATGAACGCGATTATAGGGGAGAATATGATAGAAAACGAAGTAGATATGAAGGGGCAAGGAGGACACCTGGTATGTGATTGTTTCTTATTTAGCTTAAGGTTCTCTTTTTATAATTATTTTCTGTATATTCCAAGGTACAACGAGATGGAAAGGGGAAGTGGTTTTCAGGCATTTGATTCAACTCTTTGTTGAAATATTTATCTAGATACTTGAATTGCCGTTTTTATAGAATTATATTGTGGATTTTGGTCCTAGTTTTCCATTTCTCACTCTTAGAATGGCAAAATGGGGGAAGAAGTTTCCCGAAAGTTTGTGTATTCAATCTCAACATTTTAGAAATATCATTACTTTCACAATGTTTTTATTAATAATGTAGTCTACATGGCCGACAAATTTCTTTTGTAAAATTGTTATTAAAAAAATTCCTTATATTTTTGCATGCTGAATACTTGAAAATTAGCTTCCATTCTAATGACATTGAAATTTTAAAAATGTTGCTCATAGATATTATAATTTTGATGTTTCAAATTTGCAGGTCGATCTGACTGGGATGATGGGAGATGGGAATGGGAAGAAACACCACGCAGGGATAGTCACTCAAATAGCAGTAGGCGCCATCGACCTTCTCCATCACCAATGTTACTTGGGGCTTCACCTGATGTCCGATTAGTTTCTCCTTGGCTGGGTGGCCACACACCAAATTCCGGTGGTATGTTAAGAATGCGAAACTATGGTTCCTGGAATGAAAAATAAAAGAAAATGATATACTGCTTTTGAATTTATATTTTGAATGATAGAGCTAATATGATTGTCCGATTTTAAATAGGCTTAATTTAACTACACTTGAATTTGTACAGGTTCTGGTGCTTCTCCATGGGACCACATATCTCCTTCTCCAATTCCTATTCGTGCTTCTGGAGCCTCAGTTAAATCTTCTAGTTCTAGATATAGCAGTAGATCCCATCAACATACTTTTTCTACTGAAAATTCTTATTCATACAAGGTATTATCATTAGTGTTCGGACTTCTGCATTTAGTTGTAAATCTAAGCTTAACTTATTTTCTGGAAAGTTCATTTCCCACTAAAGCATGTATATGATCTTGGATCTCCATCCTCGGTTTACTTCATATGCTGCTCTGCTGATCTACTAGGCACACAAGTGTAAAAATTATAGTTTATTTTCGTACTTGCAGGATGGGGAAGCAGATAGAACTAATCCCGATGAAGAAAATGATTTCGAGATTACTGAAAATATGCGTCTGGAGATGGAGTACAATTCCGACCGTGCATGGTAATAAATTTATTGGATTCTCTCATGACATATATTGTGTGCGTAGGGAGGGGTCTTGACTACTTTATTTAACTATAAGTTGGATGTAAATGCAATGCTTGGTTGTACTCCTATGGTGTATTCAGGTATATATGGAAATGAATGTAGTATGCATGAACATATATCATTTTCCCACCTTGATTGCAATCAGTTTTCCAAATGTACAGTATTTGTGGATTTCTTTCCTTAGCATTTATGAACTGCATAGTTTACTTTTGGCTTTTAAAACTGGGAGCAAATTCTCACTGAAAAAACCTTAATACTTACTATAGATTTTATTGGATCAACTTATAATGGTAAGTGAGCCACAATACATATCACTTGATGGTTTCATATAAATGGAATTGTGACAGTTCCCTTTTGCAAGTTATATTTTAGCGAACTGATTTTTTGTTATACAGGTATGACAGAGAAGAAGGCAACACAATGTTTGATTCTGACACCTCCTCATTTTTCCTTGGGGATGAGGCATCTTTTCAAAAGAAAGAGGCGGAGGTGAAAAGACTGGTATGTTTGAAGTCTCCAGTTTATCTCTGCAATATGTGATACGCATTTTTGGTGCGTGTGTGGGAAGTGTTATGCAGCACTATTAGTCGTTGAATGCATGGTGTTAGTTGCCCTGGTGCCAAATGTTGAATACAAATATTGTGTTCTGACTTAGATTCAGAAGTATGTATATGAACTGTTTATATAATGTCATTTGCTTGTGATTATTTTAGTTATTAGGATATTAAGTTTAAAAAGACTATCCAGTTTTTGCCTTTTACTTTTTGTATATAAGCATATAAATTTGATTTGAGAAGGTAGAACTTGAAAACTGACCTCTGCAATGGTGAACTTATTTTCATTATATTTTAAGCATTACAGAATGTATGTGACAGATGGGCTTTATAGTTTTTTTCTTCTTCCTATTATTTATCAATTTACAATTATCTGGCTATTTTGGATACGTTTTGTGCTGTGAAATGTAAATCATCATTTTACAAACAGAACTAAAAATTCATTTACACTCAAGATATTCAAATATACTCATTTGGTTCCTGAGACATATTTTGTGTAGCCGGTATTAGTTCTGTGAATGAAAATAATGTGCGATGATATTGATGAAGTGGTGACTAAGTCCTACATTGGAAAATATAATATAAACAAGGTACGTATAATAGTGGAAGAGAAATCCTACTTATAAGGTTGACATTTTAGCAGTGGAATCCCAAACCATTATGTGTGGTCCAATATTAAAATTTTACAGATGTAATTGTTTCCCTGATAAGAAATGTGACATTCTTTACACAGGTTCGTAAGGATGGGACCAAGATGTCTCTTTCTCAGAGCAAGAAGCTGTCTCAGCTGACTGCTGATAATGCTCAGTGGGAAGATCGTCAACTTTTGAGATCTGGAGCTGTTAGAGGTACTGAGGTGCAAACTGAGTTTGATGATGAAGACGAGCGTAAGGTTATTCTTCTTGTACATGGTAAGTGTTAAAGTAGCATAAGCTTTCATGACTCATGAATTGAAATGTGGTTTATTTGCCATGCTACAAATTCTATTTACCTTTTCTAAATTTCATCCTCTCTTTATATCATAGATACAAAGCCTCCTTTCCTTGATGGGAGAGTTGTTTTCACTAAGCAAGCAGAGCCTATAATGCCAATTAAAGACCCAACATCAGATATGGCCATAATTTCACGCAAAGGATCTAACCTAGTCCGGGAAGTTCATGAAAAGCAAAGTTCAAATAAATCACGACAACGTTTTTGGGAGCTTGCAGGCTCAAAACTTGGTGACATTCTTGGTGTTGAAAAAACAGCTGAACAGGTATGATATTCTATGTACAAATACTCTATTTGTCTCAAAATGAGTGTTTTCGTTTCCTTTTTGAGAAAAAAAATAAGGAGAAGATAGTCGGTATTGGTCATTTCCTGTTGTATCTCCATGGTCATATGTTCTAATAAACTCAAGATATAATAACTAACTCATTATCGGGATACTATGATAATTTAATTGCATGCATAACTAACTTCCTAAAAGGAAATATCACATTCATTTTGGGACAAACATGCACAAGACACTCATTTTGGGACAAACATGCACAAGACACTCATTTTGGGATGGAGGGAGTAGTTATTCCTTACTTCGGTCCATTGGTAGTTTTACTTATTTATTACTGTTATTATTATTTTTTGTTAGGTTGATGCAGATACTGCTGTGGTAGGTGAAGATGGCGAAGTTGATTTCAAGGAGGATGCTAAGTTTGCTCAGCATCTGAAGAAGGATGAAGCTGTGAGTGACTTTGCAAAGACAAAGACCTTAGCACAGCAGCGACAGTATCTACCCATATATTCAGTGAGAGAAGAGCTATTGCAGGTTTGACACCTATCTTTTATGTGTTTCTGTTTGAAGTGGCTAAGTTGCTGGACTTGCTGTCTCATTATTCATGTTGTTTCTTAAACTGGATGGTTTGTAGGACTTGATTATTTGATTTTTGGGCTTTTGTAAAACGTCAAAATATTTAACTGGAAACGCTTGATAGAAACTGATTAGGCATGTCATCTAATGCTGAAGTTTTGACATCCAAATTTCTCTTCAACTGTGTAGGAGATGATTTTCCGTTTATTGAATTTTCACTTTGTTGGAGTTGGTTCTGCTAATGATAACTTAAGTCTTGCTGGACTATGTTAATATATTCACAACTAATTTTGTTGTAAATACAAATGGGGCAGGTGATTCGCGAAAACCAAGTAGTAGTTGTCGTTGGAGAAACTGGTTCTGGAAAGACAACGCAGCTGACACAGGTTTGTTGCTTTTTACTAATAATCGTCAAAATGATTTGGTTTTGTTGTAAATGAAGTTGGGTTTCTATGTGCCTTACCAACTTTTAACATATTGTTGACAGTATTTGCATGAAGATGGCTACACTATAAATGGTATAGTAGGTTGCACCCAACCAAGGCGTGTGGCAGCCATGAGTGTTGCAAAAAGAGTAAGCGAAGAAATGGAGACTGATCTGGGGGATAAAGTTGGCTATGCTATCCGGTTTGAGGATGTGACTGGGCCAAAGACGGTTATTAAGGTAAGCTGTTCATTTATTTGTTCATGGAAACTAATTTGTTTATATTTTCTTTTTTATTAAGAATGTCCTGTTAATTACTACCTGTACCGATTTTCTGATACAAAAAATTCCCCGAGTGTTTTGTACCATTTTGTTTATTTTTTTTGCCTAATGTGGTTAGAAATCCTCAAATCATTTTCTTTAAAGCTAAATCGTTACATTTCTGATTAAACAGTACATGACTGACGGAGTGCTTTTGCGTGAAACCCTGAAAGATTCCGACCTCGACAAATATCGGTATGGAAAGTTGTACCTTCTGTATTTTTATCAGTCATGTGAATGGATTCCTTGAATTTATATATGTCAAGACAAACTCATAAACCATTGAAGTTTTGATGTTTTGCAGTGTGATTGTGATGGATGAAGCACACGAGAGATCCTTAAATACGGATGTGTTATTTGGGATATTGAAAAAAGTGGTTGCCCAGCGTCGTGATTTCAAACTGATTGTGACATCTGCTACTCTGAATGCTCAGAAATTTTCAAATTTTTTTGGAAGGTAATTTGTTTGTTCAGTTATGTATTTTTCCTAGGTATGCCATTTGTACATCTCTTTACACTAAAGTATAAATGATCTTTATTATTTGCAGCGTACCGATTTTCCACATTCCCGGAAGGACATTTCCGGTGAACATCATGTATAGTAAAACTCCTTGTGAAGATTATGTTGAAGCTGCAGTGAAGCAGGCTATGACAATCCATATTACATCGCCCCCGGGGGACATCCTCATCTTCATGACCGGCCAAGATGAGATTGAAGCAGCCTGTTATGCTCTTGCGGAGCGAGTTGAACAGCTCGTCTCGACCACCAAGAAAGCAGTGCCTAGTCTGATGATTCTTCCCATATACTCGCAGCTGCCAGCTGACCTGCAAGCTAAGATTTTTCAGAAAGCTGAAGATGGTGCCCGAAAATGCATTGTTGCTACCAATATTGCCGAGACATCTTTGACTGTAGATGGAATTTTCTATGTCATTGATACTGGCTACGGTAAAATGAAGGTCTACAACCCCAGGATGGGTATGGATGCTCTCCAAGTTTTCCCGGTCAGTCGTGCTGCTGCTGACCAGCGTGCTGGACGTGCTGGTAGAACTGGGCCCGGTCATTGTTACAGACTTTTTACAGAAAGTGCGTACCTAAATGAAATGCTCCCGAGTCCCGTCCCCGAGATCCAGCGAACAAACCTTGGTAATGTGGTCTTGTTGCTCAAGTCTCTGAAAATCGACAACTTGCTGGATTTTGACTTCATGGACCCACCGCCACAAGATAACATCCTCAATTCCATGTACCAGCTGTGGGTTTTGGGTGCACTTAACAATGTTGGGGGCTTAACGGAGCTTGGCTGGAAAATGGTTGAGTTCCCGTTGGATCCTCCTCTTGCCAAGATGCTCTTAATGGGCGAAGAGCTCGAATGCTTAAATGAGGTTCTGACAATCGTATCAATGCTTTCAGTGCCATCAGTATTCTTCCGGCCAAAAGATAGGGCTGAAGAGAGCGATGCAGCTAGGGAAAAATTCTTTGTTCCGGAGTCCGACCATCTAACGCTTCTCAACGTGTATCAGCAATGGAAAGCCAACCAGTATCGAGGAGACTGGTGTAACGATCACTTCCTGCACGTTAAAGGTCTACGAAAGGCTCGAGAGGTACGGTCCCAGCTTCTGGACATCCTCAAAACCCTTAAAATCTCGCTAACATCTTGCGGGCCTGATTGGGACATTGTTCGGAAAGCCATTTGCTCTGCATATTTCCACAATGCAGCGAGATTGAAGGGTGTTGGCGAGTACGTAAACTGCAGGAACGGGATGCCGTGTCATTTGCACCCGAGCAGCGCCCTATTCGGTTTGGGTTACACTCCGGATTACGTTGTGTATCATGAGCTCATTTTGACAACGAAGGAGTACATGCAGTGTGCAACTTCTGTCGAGCCCCAATGGCTAGCCGAGCTCGGACCCATGTTTTTCTCCGTAAAGGACTCCGATACATCGATGTTGGAGCACAAGAAGAAACAGAAGGAGGAGAAGACGGCCATGGAGGAGGAGATGGAGAATCTGAGGAAGGTGCAGGCGGAGGAAGAGCGGGAGAGCAAGGTGAGAGAGAAGGAGAAAAGAGCGAAGCAACAGCAACAAGTCTCGATGCCAGGAGCTGGAGCTCAGCACAGGTCTTCCACATACTTGAGGCCCAAGAAACTCGGTTTGTAAATACAAATTGTTGTATTATTTTAACTTTACATAGATTTTTTCGTACCACATTGAGGCTCATTCCGGGATACTTGGGGATATTACTTGTGCTTAGTTAATCGTTAACCGGGTGGGAAAAAGGAAAAGAAAACATGAATACAAATTGTAAGAACTGTATCTGAGAATTTTCATGCGAACGTTGACATTTCATGTCGGGCTAAACGGTTTATAGATGATTTTATTTAATAACAAAGAAATGTAGAGTGGTCTACTTATTTGAAGCCATCATAAAAAAATCAATTACTATCTGGTCTTTAAACTTGATTTCTGTTACCATTTATGTGCAGGATTTTTCCAAGTAATGTAAAAGAAAGACAAGTTGATCAATCAATTATAAATTTCAACTCATCCAATTTAGAGTCACTACCAGTTCCACAAAGCCATCATAAATAACTGTCACAGAGAGTTTACTTTGCCTTGAGAGTCACCCACTGTATCCCAAGCAACGCTGGATAGAAAATTAGTTATATACTAAGAACAAGTTGCTTAAACCAAGAATTGTTTTTTTTCTATAGTAAAACCAAGAATTGTTTAGAGTTAATTAGTCGTTAATAAGGTTTCCCTACTATATTGAAAATTAAAAATTTACATATTGTTACGCTTCTATTTATTTATTGGGATAAGTATAACGGCACGAATGAAATTTTATCTAGTATATACAAAATAAAGAATTTAAGTTAATTAATTTTTGGCTTAACTCAAGTCAAACTAATTAGGCGATGACACCTCATTAAATTTCGTCTATACCCATTTAAGTGAATTAGTTTGAGTGAAGCGACCTGTCTGGATCCAAGATTTTTAGCCTAAGTCATAAATAATTTGGCTTAGGTTTCTCAAACCCTATAAATATATATATATGAGAATAAAAAATCTAACACAAATATTTTATGGCTTAAGTTAAGTCAAACCAATGAGGTTTTAACATCTCATTAGATTTCACTCATACCCACCTAAGTGAACTGGTGGGAGGAGAGTGATCCGCTATGATCTATGAATTTTAATATTTTATTAATGACTTACCCTAAAAAAAATATTAATTGGCTCAGACTCTCCTTCATATATAAATATATATTAAGGATCCTAAGCCAAGATTTTAGTTAAGCCATTAATGAGCTGATGACACCTCATTAAAAATCATGGGTTCGGACGGGTCGCTCTGCTTCCACCAATTTACTTGGGTGAGTATGAGTGATATTTAATGAAATGCCATCACTTTATTTGACCTAACTTAAGTCATAAAATGTTAGATTCATTTTCCTATATATATAGGCTAAAGCCAAATCAATGAGGTGATGACACCTCATTAAAAATTATGAATATAGGCGGGTCGTTCTGCTCCCACCAATTCACTTGCGTGGATATGGATAAAATTTAATGATGTGTCATCATCTAATTGGTTTGACTTAAGCTAAACAAAAAATTAGTTGACTTAGATTTCTTATTCTCTCTATATGTATCGTTTGGATCGAGGAATCCAAATTACCACAGATTCTATATATTACAAGAATTTAGATTCATGTGATACACATTTTTAAAAAGTTAAGAATAATATGTTTGTGTACGGAAAATGAATCTAAAATATTATGTTTGGATTTCATGTATTGAAAGTTAAAAATTTATGAAAATATAACAAAATGATTTATATCCTTTCCAAATATCTTGTTTGGTACATATTTGTTATGAAAAAAGTTTCATATTTTTCATAATAATATAATTTAATTAGATGGGAATGATAAATAAAAAATATAATTTAAAAAAATTAAATATTAGAGAAATAATTAACATTATAGTATTATGGTAAAAGAATCGAGGATATTTTAGTTATTATGATCAATGACATGAACTTGTAAATACATGAATTAACAATTACAATATAATAAGACAAAAAAATAAAAAATAGGAATATAAATGTCATTTAGAAATCAGGAGACAATGAAAGTTGACCAGATTTACAAATACCACATATTATATGATATTCTTTTTTCAGTATATATGAAAATTTTTGGATTACATGAATTTTTATTTTGCAATCTCTTTAATTGACAAATTTTATCCAAACATAGTAAAATGCACTTTACATTTGACATTATCGCTTTCCCATGTAGAATCGGGTCACAAACAATATCATATAGGAAAATGAATACAAATCAAACAACTTTTTGGTTTAGGCTAACTAATAAGATTACGACAAATGACTGATTTTAAGACAAAAATTAATTGGTTTAAACAACCCTCTATATACATATAATTATTTTTTAATATAAACTAAATCAAGTCACATATTACAACAGATATGTTGATATCAAATCATATATTATATGGTACAGTAATTTTGTGATCATATATAAAAATAGCCGAAATTAATGTCAAAGAATCTTTCTTGACATATTCATAATTGTTAATTTCTCTTCATCTTTTTTGCTGACACATTATTAAGATAATTGTTATATGTGTGTGAGTGTTATGCATACTAAACTATTACAAATACCACTTTCATTTCATCTTTCTAACCAAATGGCAATCAAACTATTTTCTTCATCTTTCTATTTGTTCTATGTTGCAATTCTTCCCTTGTGCTTTACCTCAACTACTTGTGCTATTCTTAGCAACGAGACTGATCGGTTAGCTTTGCTTGAATTCAAGGCTAGTGTTACCGATGATCCTCATGGAGCGATGAGTTCATGGAACGATGCTATCCATTTCTGTCAATGGAGGGGCGTTACATGTGATCGTATCCACCAAAGAGTCATTGTACTAGACCTCCATTCACAAAACCTCGCTGGATCCATATCTTCGTACATTGGAAATTTAACCTTCCTCAGGGAAGTTCATCTCCAAAAAAATGGATTCGGAGGGGCAATCCCCCCTGAAGTCGGTCGTTTGCCTAAACTGCAATTCCTGGATCTAGGGATTAATTTTCTAGTTGGGAAAATTCCTGTCAACTTAACAAGATGTCGCAATCTCATCAACCTCTACTTGGATGTCAACCGATTGAAAGGAAAGATTCCACCAGAGATTGGCTCGTTGATAAAACTTCAGGTACTATATGCTTGAGTCAATAATTTCATAGGAAATATTTCTTTTTCAATTGGAAACTTGTCATCACTTGTCAGATTATATCTCGGAAGAAATCATCTTAGCGGGAGTATCCCCGATTCTCTTAGTCAACTTAAAACTCTCAACGATTTTGTAGTATCTACTAATAAGCTTGATGTGACTATTCCTTTGTCCATTTTCAACCTCTCCTTTATGGAGAATTTCGATGTGGGATCAAACCAACTCCAGGGGAATCTTCCCCTAGATTTGTTTGTACGTTTCAACACGTTCTCCGGAACTATTCCTTCCTTAGTGTCCAATGCGTCGAATTTGGAGGGACTTTTTTTAGCATCGAACAATCTTACCGGAAAAGTTCCATATATGGACAATCTTCATAAACTCAAAAAGATTGTTTTGGGCATAACATAACTAGTTTATTAGAAATTGGGGATAAAGGTTTTTTTGATACCCAAACTTTTTTAAAATAATCAATTTAGTACCTATTCCTTTATTTCTTCCGATTTAGTATCTGAACTTAAAAATCACACCCAATTGAGTACCCACCGTCAAATTCCGTCAACAGAATCGTTAAGTGATGACGTGGCA
>JAYMTE010001318.1:0-13726 GCA_036897545.1 Pelargonium fulgidum
GAGGCACTCTATCTTCTCCTTCTTAAAGCTGAATTACTAGGCAATTTTTGTGGCATCCGTATTAATCAGTATTTGTTTTTGCACCTGCAGTTCGCAGATGATACTACTTTATTTTTGGAGGCCTCAGATCCAAGTTCATCCATGTGTAATGTCAAAAGGTTTCACATTATTTTGAGTTAGCTTCGAGTTTGAAAATTATTTTGTTAAATCCCCTTTGATTGGTTTAAATGTTTTCGATATTATTTCTCAATTCATGGCTGGCAACTTGGGATGTCGGGTAGCATCTTTACCAATTGTGTACCTTGGTTTTAGACTTGGCATCAGCCCTCGTGTAGGGTGAGCTCTTGGTTAGGAATAATTGAAAATTTTCGTAAATGGCTTGTTCTTTGGCAATGTATTACATATTGCTAGGTTGTTGAATTACTCTTATCCGGACAACCCTCATTTCCCTTGGGCCAGGGACGGATGAACAGCCACAATATTGGGGGCAATTGGCCCCAGAGAATTTTTTTTCCTCCAAAATATACCTACTAAATTTTATAATTTTCTATATGTGCCCCAATATATTTGTATTTTTGCCCCCATTGAAATGTTCAAAACATTAAGTATTATCCCTAGATTTGAACCTTAGACCTCTCATGATGATTTAAATTACCATCTAAGCTGTGATATTTTTGTGGCAAGTGTTTAATTAATTAAAATATGTATAATAAAAACATAAATAACAAATTGGGAGATGAAAAGACATTTTACTTGAGAAGTATATTAATAATTCCTATATATGATAAATTACTTTGCCCCCACAAATTATAAATTCTGAATCCGTCCCTGCCTTGGGCTATATTATATGCCTCTCTTTCGTGCGCCGAAAGCACTCATAAACTCTCTGGAATCCACATATACATCTATATTTTATGTGCAAGCTATGTGATTTGGGACTTGAGGGTTCACATCTTCTTATACACTTAGTTTCATGTTCTTCATTGTTGGCAAGTCATGGATGTTTTTCCATCTAACTGCTTTACCTTGTTGTGTGCTTGGTCATCTTTGTTTCATATATGCATTATTTTTTTTTTATGCTACGACATTGTGATGAGATGAGACAACCATGAACATTAAAAGCCTCAACTTTTCACTCGTCTGCTCGCCAAACCCAATTGCACTTTCTTTTTTCTTCAATTTTTGGTGTATTGATCCATGCTCTGTCTTGAGTTATTATTATTTTTTTCCCTGTTTCACCAGGTTTTGAACTTTTATTCTCCTTTTCGGGATCTTTATAAAAGTAATGTTTGCTTATAAATAAATAAATACATAAAAGCTTCTTAGATTTTAAGTATCAAACTCTTCAACCAATCATGATGATAATGTTATGAAGTATAGTTAAATTATGGATAATTGCAAATACCCCTTATTAACTTGTCACTTAAAGCAAACGTATAATTTAAATTTTTTTTTAAACAAGAACTAGTATTCATCCCGTGCGTTGCACATGGAGTAGTAAATAATACTAAAAGAACTAATATTAGTTCATGATTTGAGCTATAGTGTAATATTTGTCTTGATTTGTAGTATAATGTTTTATTGGAAATAATTCTTACAATAGTTTGTATAACTTAGAAATTCAGGGAAATTCAATTAAAAATTCGTTCTTTCTACTAAAAATAGACTAAAGAAACTGTTCCTTATAAAAATAAAGGGACAAGTGACGTCACTTGTCAGTATAAATTCTACTACATGTTTTAGGCTCAATAAAACCATATGATTTAGGCTCTGTCAACCTAATATAGACTAAAGAAACTGTTCCATGTTTTATTGGAAATCATTCTTACAATAGTTTGTATAACTTAGAATTTCAAGAAAATTCAATTAAAGATTCGTTCTTTCTACTAAAACTAGACTAACGAAATTGTTCCTTATAAAAATAAGGGTTAATTAGTTTTGTCTTCTCTGGACTGACGCATTTTATTGTTTTAGCCCCTTTCTTGTTTAGCGTACGATTTTAGCCCTTAAACTTGTCATTTTTTTTTTTGAATTTAGCCCTATTAACCTATTCTATCAGGTCACTTACCGCCAAATCACCTGTGTCCTCCATGTCAGCTGCCAAACCTAGTACCTACCATATGAAACGCTTCGTTTTGGTCTAATTACCTCTGTTCTTCTTCTTCGTCTTTCCTTCACTTTTCGAAGATGGGGAGGAGTGGAGATTTTCTTGGGCTCAAACTAATGGGCGGCGAGAGACTGATCGAATGCGACCTCGCCGGAAAGCCCAAAGTGGAAGACGAGTACGAGCTAGAGCTTGAATGGCAAATTCTGGATACAAAATTCCCATCTCCGACGATGTCGTACGATCTACTAGACTCGAATCCGTAGCCGAGAGACCTCTCGGCGAATAAAACTCATCATCCTCATGAGACGCTGAGTTCACATAGCCAATCCCACAAATTTGTCTAAAAATTCGGTTGATCTGCCGAGAAAGCGACGACAATGGACGTGATGTATTCATAACTGAGTTTGCAAGTCATGTGTTCATAATTGTTGGTGATGTTTATTCATAAATATATATTCATCAATGTTTATGAGAATGTGACGTGCTTGGCGTGCTTTTTATAATGGGCACAAGGCGATGCTTTAGATGGTTCAAAATTAACTGCATTTGTACTATACTACTATGTAGTATTTAGTTACTTATTGCGGGGAGGTATGATGATAGAACAAATTGTTCGCTTTCAAACTTGTGAATGTGTTGAAGTCAGTTGCACACTTTTACAGGTCATGTATTCGACACAGCTCCGACATTGCCATCATCGACCCGGCGAGAGCTCACAAGAGTTTCCAGATAGAGAAACTCACAGCTTGTTGAACTGAGTCTGTTTAGCTCCTCCGAGTCCTTTGCCGTCCGCCAGTTTGGGAATTGGTTTCTGTTGACGGTAACAGAACAGAGCAAGAGCGGCGACCAAAGCAAGAACAAAATGCAGCGTTTCAAATAGTTCAAGTCTTGAGAGTGACATGTCATTTGGTGTGTGACGTGGCGGATGATGTGGAGGCTTGCGTGGCGAACACATGTGATGTGGCGGTAAGTGACCTGATATAATAGGTTAACAGGGTTAAATTCAATAAAATGAAAAGTTTAATGGGTAAAACTATGGGCGAAACTAGACAGGGGCTAAAACAATAAAATACGCTTGTCTAAAGGGGACAAAAACTAATTAACCCTAAAAATAAGGGGACAAGTGACGTCATTTCAGCCTCTGGACTCCAAATCATATGGTTTTTATTTAGGTTTTGTCAACCTACTATAGCAGGTTGATGACTGCCACGTCACTTGTTCCCTCCGCGAAATCTGCTACATCACTTGATAGTCGCCACATAACCCGCGTACTGCCACGTCACCACTCCACCCTCCTTTAATTAAATCTAACATGTTTTCTAATTCTAATCAATTTCAAAGTTCAAATACAAAAGTAATAACATTATATTTCCTATCCCCACTACAAGTCTACAATAGCTTAATATATACATATATATTGAAAACAAAACCCTACATATAATTGAACCTTGATATTTCATTTATGGGAAACAAAGAGGATACAATAGCTAAAAGGTGCTGATGATTGCCATAAGAACCTTAGCTCTATAGAAATACTAGAAGAATATTGCTAGGAATTCATTTTAATGAAGCTCCCAACTCATGACCTCCAACACTATCTCTCGTCTCCAAACTTCTCCATTCCATCTCCAATCACCTTTTCTTCAACCTCAGATTCTCTAAATCACCAAACATCTCCATTTCATCTTCAATCACCTTTTGATGAAGCTCCCAACTCACCTATTTGGGAATTTTCATCTAATCGTCACTGTTGTGTTACTTTATAAAAGTATTGTTGAATTAATTAGTTGCTAAACTCTCAAGCTTTATCCAAATCGCGGGTTGAAGGAGGAGGAGGCGGTGGTCGGTGGAGGAAGGAAGGTGAAGTGATGATGTGGCGTGGGTGACGCGGTGGCTACCAAGTGATGCGACAGCTGATGTGGAGGGGACACGTGATGTGGCGGTCGTCAACTTGCTATAGCAAGTTGACAGGGCCTAAATAAAAAAATTGGAACTTTAACCAAAACCATATGATTTTGAGTCCAATGGTTAAATCTAAAAATATTTTTAGTTAGGAAAGGCAAAACTAATTAACCCTAAATATATTGAATTTTTTTTTCCAGAGTAATCGAATGTTTGTGCGAAAAGCCAAAACTAATTAACCTTAAATATATTGAATTTCTTTTTCAGAGTAATTGAATGTTTGTGCGAAATTAGTGTTATTGGTAATAATATTAGGTTGCATTTGGAGACATGAATTAAATTTGATATCTTCAATTAGAAATGTTAAATTTTAAATACAAATGTAATGTTTTAAAATTATTAAATTTCAAATGATAATGTAAGAGTTATTTTTTGAAATCTCATATTATTAGTATATTTCCAAGAGGAAAAAGAATTAAAGTCAATTTATATATTTGGTTTAGGCTACCAATGAGATGATGAACTCATTAAATTACACTCATACTCACCCAAGTGAATTGGTGGGAGCAGAGCAACCCGTTTGGATTCATGAATTTTAACGAGACATCATCACCTAATTAATTGCTTAGCCTAAGCAAAAAATTAATTGGCTTGGCCACCCTTGAATACTATTGAATTTAACTCAAATCCAAATCCAAATTCTTAAAGTTCCTAAGCAATTCATTTGGCTCAAATATAGTATTTGATGAAATGATGGTTCCAAACACACCATGTAAATTGTATCCTCAAGTCTCATTCATATTCTCATCAGTCTTTCATACAAACAATCAATACCTTGGAAATGTACAACAATATCCACAACATCAAAATTTACACACAAAGAAACCTCAGGGATGGTAATGATGTGAAATGCTTGGTCATTGCAATTGATAGATGCTTGAGATTATTATATGATTCTATATTATTTAACTTTGATAGATGCTTGAGATTATTACATGATTCTATTATTTAACTGTAACAGAATCAACTTACACCAAATAATATAAGCATTCTGAAAAATTGCAGCCATCTAGCTTGATAAAAATTGTCTCCTACTATAAAAATAAGAGCAATCAATATTGTAAAGCAACATAAAACGGAAACCCAAACACAATTCATAATGCTCTCCACCTGAACTTACCAGAAACACACACCGATGCAGCAAAAACTAACATGCGGACTTACCCAAACTTACCCAATAGAGCCGAATTCACCTTTCATCCCATATGTGCTTCACTTTATTGTCCGTCTTCCGAAGTTGGTCGGCTCAGGCTTCTCTAACATTTTACTGCGCAGATTGTCAACTATATAAACATTTCATAATGATGAACAAGCACAAGACGCACATAATGAACAAGGAAGGCTCTCCAATAAGCCTAAGGGCATCAAAACTCTCGAAAGAGATGCTTTACATAAATTATTGAGAAAAAGAAAAGAAGAAAAATCACATCAACCAGAAAGATAGGCTAGTTCTGGCCGGCCGGCTGTGGGAGAAATAAAATGTTCACATAGGGTGGGTTTACCATATGTGACATTAACATCTTCTGCAGATTCATACAATGAATGCATCCAATTCAGAAGAATCAATCCTTTCTCACAACGTACGGAATTGACTTGGCATCAACTCTAAACGAACCAACACCTCCACCAATGAAGAAATGAAATTTACAAATATCTCTTCTTTGTCCTCCAAAACATCCTTTCATCCTTCCGTGTCAATATTATCATCACCAGAAGACATCTGCCTGCTCTCCGGTAGTGACAGTCGCCTTGGCTTAGCTGAGCCTGCTTCAACAAGGCCATCCGCCGACAAACTTAATGCTGCACCACCCCCTGCTGCTGATGATGAACCCAACAACCGTCTAACCGGGGCATCAACTGAAGATGATGCAGCAGAGAGGTTGTATGCGAAGATTCCCATCGGATGGTCAAACTTGCAACTAGGACCAAATTTGCAGATTCCATAACGAGAATAAAATATGCACAGAGGCTCTCCCTGTTAAAATTTGGATAGCATCTATTAGTTTGATTCATGCATCAAATAATTAGTTGTTGAACTAAGTGCGAATTTATCACATAAATTAATGTCTACACTGATGCATACTGATGCATACACAGACAGACATTATGGAAAACAGTTCAATACTGAGATGGAGAAAAAGTGAATTGGGAATCATTTTAAGGCCTTGTGAAAGCAAATGTCCATACCTTGAACTGAACTTCACTAGCAACATGAAATGAAGGTTCGCTAACCTATTTGCCCTCAATTAAAGAGTATATTAGTCAATAATAAAGGGCTATTCTTTGTTTTCATTATTAACCCCTTATTCATTCTTAATTCTACTCTACCTGAGTAAGTAATTAAATAGAGGCTTTTTCTAATATTGCAAATACTCCTCATATCTGCGTAGATCTATTTAGCTTATATAATAAACTATAACTACTAAAAGATATGATCCAAATACTTACAACAAAGGCAAAAACAATTCTATTTACTGCAACCTAAACTGATCAAGAAGGAGTCGGTTTATAAGAATTTCCCAATCTCTCTCAACCATTAGAAGCATAAAACTTTGTACTTTCTTCAAGTAGGACCCCATTACCAATTTATATATGAAAATGAATTTGAATCCCATAATTAAGACAGCCCTCTAATCTGAGATGAGAAAAACTACACAAAAAGATAGAACTGATTACAACTAACATAACTCACCGGACGTAGCGGAAGGCCTATAGAACTCAGGACACAGTCCGGGGCAGGAAGTAGTCTCTCTCTAGGATGGTGGAACCTACAAACTGCACCAAACTTGCAATCTCCAGTCTTCATGTAGAATTGACACTCAGGTTGGCCAGGTCTCTCAGGAAACACACTCTCCCTTTGCAGTGCATAAAATCCTATAGGGACAGAGCCAGCACGGTATGGAGAAAATGCCCCTTGAGATCCAGAATTTGTTGGTTCACTTTGTCCTGAACCTCCATACATCTGACTGTTTCCGATTGTTTGTGTTTGGCTCTCTGGGGATGTAACCGATCCCAGCTGACCCTGGATAAATTACCATCACATATGCACACCAGAACTTAATCAACATCAAGAAATTACAAATAAGTTTCAGCACAAATATAAAGCAAGCCATGCTAACAAATATGACACACAACTAACAAGTACCGACTAATTGCATGATAGTTAACCCAAAAGAGAAGGAAAAATAGAACATGGTGCAAGTAATCAATATAGAGTGAGAATATAACAGACACACATCATTTCAATCAACCTCAATATATATTAGGAAGCAAGTGACATGCTTACTTTCATTGTTAGTGAAAAAAATAACAATAAGATGACACATAGGCACATTCTTCACAACACAGTAGCACACTACGTCATCCTCAAAATTACAGGATCTTACTATACCTCAGATTTCAATCATTTCAGGATAGCATCCTACATGCAGGGAATTTTAAACTTTAATCATTTCATACTTATACTGTACGGATGTATGTTTTACCAAACATCCAAATCTCACTTTCTTCTTGGCAAGGACCAACTTGAAGCAATTTACTTAACCTAGACATATTATCTCAAATTCATAGCAATTCCACACGAAATCAAATTCTCATCTTGAATGAAATTGACAAAATTTGATTCACAACTTCAATTCCAGAAACATCCCTGAATACTGGATTCCCATATTTCAGGAAGCTATGGTACTTTTGTTTATTCAAGAGTTGAATCAAACAATAATAACAAAAACATAGACAAATTCCAAACTTCCACTCTTGCCAACAAGCCTAGCAATGTCTCCATCTTATGGTATCTGTCCTGAACCCAAAGTTTGATTCATACAGAAGGGAATGCAAAAGATGTCAGTCATTACCGCCTGGGAAGCAAGAACTCTTGTAGAGAAAGATAAGAAGCATGAACAGACAGCTAAACAAGGGAAAGAAGAAAGATAATCTGCTAACAGTAGATGGGCACCTCACATCATAGCATTTTGAACTGCACCTAAATTAAAGCTTACACTGTAGGCATTCCATCCGGAAACTGATAGGACTCCCTGAGGTAGAAGCAAAGGTGCATAGCTTGAAGGGCCTTGCCAGCGTGGACTAGGAATGAATGATGCTCTTGACCAGTTAGTAATTCCTCCAGGAAATGACTGTTGACCGGCAGTCGGAGATGGGGCAGAAGGATAAACAGGAGAACCACGCAATGAAACCATCATATTAGTTGGTAGTGGATGGTGGAATTTACAAGTGCTCCCGAACTTGCACTGTCCAGTCCTTAAATAATAAGCACACTCAGTCTCATTCTGCATGAAGGAAACAAAGGAACAAAAAGTGTATAATAAACTTCTTCTGTAAAGATTAAAGACACATGAAATATTAAGTCAATGCTAGACAAGTGAGTTACACTTGCAAAGTTTTATCAAGCATGAAAAATTGGATATGGCTCCGATATAGAAATGTTCAGAATTTAAAAGTTTTATCAAGCCTGAAAAATTGGATATGGCTCTGATATAGAAATGTTCAGAATTTAAATAAAAAAATTTGAAGTTTGGAACTTGTGTCAAGCATGTTTAACAAATCCAATTGCATGGTCACATGTAGGCTATGACAATGGTGCAGAATAAATCAAGTGTTTATGCTTGTCTTTATGCAAGGAGTTGACATTTTATATGCATGTTACAGAAAAATCCTCCCGAAAAGAAGATGTATATATTTGTACTGTGCTGCAAGCAGCCATTTGTATCTAATAATAATATTATATTCCATTTATGACTAAAAGCAAAAAGTTTATCCAAACCGGGCGAAGTGGGTAGCCCAATATATTTAAGGAGACTCTTCCAGCAATCCCAGCCTTTTCTCTAGGATGATGAAATTTGCAAGTGGCTCCAAACTTGCACGTTCCCGTCTTAAGGAAATACTGGAAATAAGCAAAAAGCAGCATATTTATGGCCCCAAAATGTGTAGAAACAAACAGAACCTCTACATTAAATGAACTCCAGTAGAAGCATTTCACAATAGAACAGTTTTAATTAGCAGAATTCAACATCCACAGGAATATTTTTACGTAACCATGTAACCATCTGTATTCTAAAGAAAAAACAATCCCAACATTAAGTGCTGCATCTATCATAATTTCTATTGTAATGAACTTTCAACCTTATCAGGCTGAAATTTGTAGTATCATTTGGTTTGAGTCTACAATCTCAATGTTAAGTGCTGTATTTATCATAATTTCTACAATAACGAACTTTCAACCTTATCAGGCTGAAATTTGCAGTATCATTTGGTTTGAGTCTGTAACCCATAAAAACACAAAACCACATTTCCTCAACAAGATGACTCAGATGTCCATCCTAATAATTTACAACATCAAGTGGGCCACCTAAGCAGATGCATTGTATGTGCTAGCGAGACAGGTGTTGTGGCATTGGTTGAAATAGTTAGGTTCTAGGATTACTAGATGAAAGGACAATAGTCTATTGGTGCTTCAGTATCTATTGAGATCTGGATCCCATGAATTCATACTTCGCTTAGTTCAGCTCTATTTTGATACTTTGGTTCTCTCTATAAGGAAGCACTGTAAATGCAATTCTATTTAGTGGGAAAAGATGCACTTTGTAATGGTGGGTCTCCTACAGAATTCTTCCCCTTAGTTTATTTAATTTTCTCCGGTTATCTCCCCCCTTCCCTTATCCTTTTCCACCAAATACTTGCCAAAACTTCAAAATCCCAGATTTTTAAAAATACAAAAAACACGACTAAGTGAAAAATAGACCTGGCTACAAGAAAAGAAAAAAAAATGTTGTGGATGGAGAAATTGATAAATATGCTCACATGAGTTTGATACAAAGACTTGTACATTCACGGTGCTGGTGCATCCCTATATAACCCTAATTTTCTATGTTGCTTCAGTACCAAAACTTTGCCATACTCATATTTTTTGAAACTATAATGCTAGGTACTGACTAAATTAATTTGTCCGGCATCAGCAATAAGCACATTCATAACCATCATGTGCTTTATTCTCCATGGACTCAGAATATGACATCTCGCTACGATAGCTTACCCTTATCATAATTAGCTAAATAAGATACTGTAACTTTTGACTCAAGTATACCATAAACATATATAAGGTACACATGCATAGAAAAAAGGAAGAGAGAAGTAAGAATGAATACCTGACACTCTGGTTGTCCTATTCTTTCTGGAAATTCCCCCTTCATCCTGGCAGCAGCAATAGCCTGCAAATTAACAGAAACTGCTGCTTGAATACATCAAATTTGCGTATAGAAAGGTGATATCATAATATTTGAGATTCAAACATCAAGTTGGAAAGAGATTATTATATTATACAAGGTTAGTGTATGCTTATGATCATGTAAGTAAACATGCAGTTGAAGTGTAGATAGATTTAGAATTTTTTTAATGCTAAAAGCTAATAGTAAATCACACTAACTCAAATACTACATAAGAATGGCAATGTGGACATCTAAAGCTAACCTCTGTTCCCCCTCTCCTTGAAACAACAATGTACAAATAAAGCTGAGAAAGAGCCCATTATATCATTGTGTACATCCATAAAAAGAGATTATTGAAGTGCTTTCTCAATTAGGAGCACATTTCAGAACAAGGACACTTTTCACAAGCATAACTCAACAAGAGGAGTCCAAATATTAAAAAAAAACAATAAAATGAGACATTAATAAAATACCTGTGTACTTCTACCTAGGACAATCAACAAAAGGTTCTGCATGAAGTGTATATTATGTTTCGGTTTATTAAAGAGATAACAATTGTAAAACTCAAAACTGATAGCAAGCACAACATAGTGAAAAGGTGATTCTCTAGTGGCCTCTTAGGTTCTTCACTGACAATAGAATACTTCAAATGGATATAACTAGGAACCCTAATTGACAGTGTACCAATGTAAAATTTGTACAAACATGCTGCAGCTTTTACCAGCTTCCGGTTAGGAGGATGATTAAACCGACAAGTTGCTCCAAATCTACATAGACCTGTTCTGATATAATAAGAACAATCTGGCTCTCCAGATCGCTCAGGATAGGGCCCAGATTCCATAGTTTCGCTTGATCTCAAGTTCATTTGCCACATTGCATCTGCGGTAAATTAAATGAAGAAGTTCAAAACATCTACCATAAAAAACCAGCCAAACAAGAATTAATAAAACTAATCTCACATGGTTTCAGTAACCATGCAAGTTCATATAAAGACAAAGCAGTTGTGGAGCAAAAGTACCAAAAGGCATCAAAGTGCAGTTGTTTTATGCTAAAGAGGCATAGAAAAATCAACTAGCTTAATGCCCAAATTAAAAGAAAGATACAAACTTCTTTAGCGAATTTATTTCTATAGAAAAAAGGAAAAGAAATTTTTAACATTTTATTTTTAATGGAAGCACTTTTTCTAGGGGATGATGGGTGTCAATGAAAGAATCTTGCAGGTGAAACATAATAAGAAAAACAATCCATATATAGATAAATCTGTATATCAGGCATTGTCAGAACATTATGAATTTCACTAAGTAGCAATATCAGTATGCACAAAGGAAATCTGAAAGTTTTAGTCTCATACAGCCCAATTATAGATAAATTCTCAAAAATAGTAAGGAACCATCCTCAGGCAACTCTATAAGAAAAAATACATAAATATTTATTCTAGAAAGAAATACAAAACCAAATAAAGGGCAAAGAAGACCTCATATTCTTAAAAGTACTTTTGTAAATTAACTAATAAATAACTATCAGGTTACTTACCTGATGTGTTAATACTCCATCATTCCCAAAATAAATGTGTTTCACTTTATTTTTGTCTCAAACTAAGTGTCTTATTTCTTTTTTAGGAAATCAGTTACGCATAAATTACAAATAGAACCCAAGTTAATTAGTATCCTTTAAGTTTGTTACAATATATATGCATGGGAACAGAAGAGCAAACTAACTTCTTTTTAATTTATCTCAAAATAAAAAAGTAAGACACTTAATTTGGGATAGAAGAATTATTTCTTTTCTAGACAAAAACAACATAAAAGAAAGCATCCAGAATTTTATCTTTCTATTACTTTTCAACAATCAAACAGAGGTACAAGACAAACATAGATTCCCCCAATGTCTATTGACATACAAGGAGACTTCAACTCAAATGAATGACATTAAGCATACATTGTAATAGAACAATCAAATTATAAAAATTATAAAATCCGAACCACAACCTAACCCACATGCATAATGCATGATAGATAGAAAGAGTACCAGCTACCAATTCATAATAAAAAAAATTATACAGTTAATACAGAGAGATTGCAAACATAGAAAACAAAAGAATCATTATATTTCCAAGATGACAATTTAATTTCTCAGGCAAAAGATCTAACACAGCCTAAATTTAATGATCAGATCAATTCCAAAATTGCCAAAAGACATGATCAAATTGCATAATAGCTTATACATGGTTGGAACTCAAAAAACTAAAATATATATATATATATATATATATATTTTATATCCCTGAACAAAAGCAGCTAAACCACACATTGAAACAAAACAGCAACACAGAGCACTAAGCACAACCGTACAATATCAATTTGATAAGCATACTCTAAGAAGAACAGGTTCAAGCACTGAATAGAGCAAGACAACACAGAACAATCCAGAACACGAGAATATGATTCCAGTATCAATCTCCAAGTATTTCCATTTCTCTCTGCATCCGATCCGCCAGAAATGGAATACAACCGGTGATCAGGCGGCGAATGGGCAAATAAGACAATTCACACGACAAAAATCACCGTGACTCGCACAACTGCACCCGAACCAATTACCAACGCACACACCAGAAAAACAAGGAGAAAACATCCAAATTGCATTTGCTAGAAAAAAATACAAACAAAACAAACAAAATTACCTCCGGTGAAGGAAGGTGAAAGAGACGGCGCGTCGGTCACAGCCGCACGGGACATCGGAATTCCGGCATCGAATTCCATTGCTCCATCACCGAGCCATCATTGTATAAAAGATAAAAAAAAGAGTTAATATTCCAATTGAAAGGCGCCGGAATTCCCAATCCGCCGCCTCGGAAGCGGCAGCAGCAGCAGCAATGGTCCAGAGAAGCGATCGCGCAGAAGGCGAGCGAAACGCAAAATAGAGAGAGAATTTAGAGAGAAGAGGGCGTACTCTGCTCCTCTCCACAAACGAGGAGAGGAATAAAAACCAACCATCCAACCAGACAGCCCAGTCATCTCTTGCTTTTTCTTTTTTCACCCGCGTTCTGGAAAATAAACGGACGACTATCCCCTCCTTCTACTCTCCGCGAGTGGGATTTTGTGTTCCTACTCGCGCTCTGAGGGCCGCCACCTGGAGGATCTTCTTCTTCATCCCCTTTTGCTTTGACGTCAACGCTATTTTTTTATTCCTGATACCTATACGGTCACGTTTTCTTGTATTCGTAGCGCGTGGGAGGGCATGCGCGGGGTTTTGCCAGAACCGGGAACCAGAAACTCGGACCGTTTCGCACAACTGCTTTTTACTATTTTCAGATTCATTTTTAAGGTTCTTACAAATACTCCGAACTACCCCTTTTATTTTCAAGTAACTAGTTGGAGATCACATAGCTAAATATAATAGTAATTAAAAAAAAAAAAGAAACATGACATTTCGTTAA